>JACXGK010006111.1:0-16542 GCA_016801125.1 Novumbra hubbsi
ATCCTCCATATGTTCCACAGTGTCTTATCATTTTCTAAGGGGCCTATCCTCCATATATTCAACAGTGTCTCGTCATTTTCTAAAAGGCCTTTCCTCCATATATTCAACATTGTCAGAGTAGACTTTGGGTTTGCGTGCAGAGAACAATTAGCAGCTTGTAACCATTAGCCACCGTCGTGTTCACACTGACCACTAATCAGCACATAACGCTGAGTAGGCAAGCAAAGTGCAATCATCTCACTCTTGATGTTCGTTGATGTTTTTCTCCCGTTTTTGTTTTGACTGAGCTGTCGTTGGGTGACTACACAGTATGAGGTGAGGCAGCGATCTGAGGTAAGACAAATGCCAGGCGTTCACAATGTCTACAATCGCCACAGTGTGTCCTGGCCTTATGAGGGCTAGAAAATAAGATGGTGCCAGAGAATCTTGCATTGCATTTGCATCAAGGGCAAGTTGACCAGAGTGTAAAGATTCCAGAGAGAGGTGCTGTATCAGGCACCGGTAACAAAAAGGAGGAGTGATATATTGACAGATAGACTGACTGAAACCTTAAATATCACAAACATTCCGAGTGGCCATTTTGGTCAGAGATAAGATCGGTCAGAGATAAGAGTGGTCTGAGATTAAATAGAATTGTGAAATAGGACAGGCTAGTCGCAACGGGCAGAAGCGCCGATGCACATCTGTTTGGCAAAATGTGAAATATCTGGAATGTTTGACATTCCAAGAATTCTGTTGGCATGTGGATGACCTGAGGGAATGATGTAACCACTGGAAGTCCATCTGCCTCTCTACCTCTCTCGTTCTCTCTTTCCATCTCTCTCGTTCTCTCTTTCCATCTCTCTCTTTCTCTCTTTCCATCTCTCTCTCTCTTTCCATCTCTCTCGTTCTCTGCCTGTCGCTCTTTAATTATTCTTTCCCAGTTTTCTCTCATGCCTTTCTATTAAACCATCTCTCGCTCTCCTGTCCCTAGGGCAGACAACTTCCCTTACCCCTCTCTCCATGTGCCTGCTTTGGGTAGGCTAGCATCTAGGATTGTTGTGTGTGCATGTGTGTGTGTAACTGTGTGTGTTTGTGGTTGATGCCAGGAATGGCTGCTTATCCGAGTCAATAACACACTGGCCTCTGTGTTAAGTTTGAACAATAGAATGATGTGTTTGTGTACCCTTGGTCTTGGTTTGTGTGTGTGTTTGTGTGTGTGCCTGATAGTTGGTGTCTGTGCCTGTGTGTGTGTGTGTGCCTGATAGTTGGTGTCTGTGCCTGTGTGTGTGTGTCAGCTGTGAGTTGCATCATGAATCAAACAGACCCGTCAAACAGCCATGTAACTATCTGGACAGTCATTGCTAACTGCCAATATCATCATCATTATCACCACCATCATCATCACCATCTTCCCCATGTCAGACCCTTCACGTTCTCCTCATTCTGTTGGGTTGTTGACCCAATTGGTAACTTGGACTTGGTTTAGAAATAAATACACCTGTCTATATAAGGTACTTGATATGCCAGGAGGTAGAAGACTCTCTGGTTTGACAGCACCTCGTGCTGTGGTGTAGATTCACAGGTTTTTTTCTTGGAGCATGTTGAACATCTTTGGGAGTCTTGAATGTCGCAATTCACTGAGGTTCCCCACCCAATCTGATGTTCTCCACCCAATCTGATGTTCCCCACCCAATCGTAATGAACTTGAGAGGATCTGCAAGGACAAATGCAAGATAGTGCCCAAAGTCCCTGATAAATTGCCAACAATATCTACACCATAATATTATGGGACACTGTGTGTAAAATGATACGAACAATACACAATTAATAAAGAAATGAACCCATAACACCAAGATGGGAGAATAAGCAAGGCGATGGTATAAGAACTGATGGGAGAGCAGGGACGACCAACTGCTGAGAAATACAACTAGGGGCCTTTTCTGGTTGTGATGCACTTAAAATCGGTCCACAAATTGCAGCCTGTGGCCTAAAGTGGTCCAACATCGGTTCCAATCCGACATACAGTACCGTCGGCAAAAACTTTCACCACATTTCAGAGGCGAGCCCACTAGGTTTTGAATCCCTACAAAGAAACATTTCAAACTGAGAAAAAAACAATAAAAACAATACCTGAAAATATCATCTAAGGAGTTATACTTTCAGCATTCTGGTCAGTATTCTATCAAGTGTGTCAGTAGCTTGGCAAACCTACCAGGCTGTCCAAACCATTTAACAATGCTAGTTTCGATAGATTTGTCTTGGCTTGGCCAGGTGAAGTATAACTGTCGGTGGTGTGCAACAGGGAAACAAAGCCTGGTGATTTAGGTTTTGCTGGGATTAAACTGGTCTTTGCCAAACCTGAGAAAGCCTTAACGGGTTGGAATCGTCAAAATCGTTGTGTGCTTAACTGAACTTGCCGAAACCGGTTTGGTTGGCGTAAAACGATCGGTGCCAAACTGAACTAGCCTGGATTGTGCTGGGTTGGTGTGGTTCAGCATTGGCAGTGTTCAATAAATGTTTCATCTGAGTTGAAATGTGTTCTGTCCTTCATTGGTTCCACAAAGACAGACAGTGTTTGTTGACCCACTGACAATCAAGGGACTAGAATCTGTGTAGGCTCTCTCTCTCTCTCTCTCTCTCTCTCTGTGTGTCTCTCTCTCTCTTTCTCTCTTTCTTTTTCTCTCTCTTTCTATCTCTCTCTCTGTGTCTCTCTCTCTTTCCCTCTCTCCGTTGCGCTCCCTAGTATGTGATGTGTATGTGTCCTGTGCAGTCCTCTGCCTTCTAGTTATATAAACTAAAAGAGAATTTATAATCAAGCGCCTAGGAATACGAGTGAGGGAAGGAGATACACGGAGCGGGAGAGATAGAGGGAGTTGGGGGGAGAAGGAGGGGTACTGCATCAAGGAGGAAGTGTTGACCTAATTCTGCTCAAATGGCTGCTCGTGTGGCAGACAGACTCTCCGCCTGCCACTGGAAGTTTAATGCCTAAGAGTGGTTCAGACAAATGCCTGTGTGTGTTTCTGTGTGTGTGTGTGTGACTGGGCTTGTATGCCTCCTGGGATTTTACTGCTGCACCACACACACACACACAGTGCATGTTTGCAGTTGTTCGTGTGGTGTGTGTGTGTCATGTGGTGTGTGGTGTGTTGCGTGGTGTGGTGTGTGTGTTGTGCGTTGTGTGTGTGCGTCGTGTGGTGTGTGTTGTGTGGTGTGTGTGCGTTGTGTGTGTTGTGTGGTTTGTGTTATTTTCAGGACGAGTCAAGGAGAAATTGGGATGCAGCTAAAAAAACATGCCGGCAGTCACTCCTTCTCTCCCCCTCTCTCGTTCTAACCTCCCCCTCTCTCCCTTTCTCTTGGTCTAACCTCCCTCCCTCTCCCCCTTTCTCGGTCTAACCTCCCCCTCTCTCCCCCTTTCTCGGTCTAACCATCCCCTCTCTCCCCCTTTCTCGGTCTAACCTCCCCCTCTCTCCCACTCCCTTGCACCAATTTTCCTCAATACTCTCCCTTTCTACTCTCCTTCTCCCCCCTTTCACCCCCCCCCTCCCGCTCATTCATCCTTCCCCCCAATCACCCTCCTTCTCTCCAGCATCTCTCTCCAGTCTCCTCCTTCCTTTCCTGGGTTGACAGGATGGTCCATGGGTTGACAGGATGGTGTGTGACACCACTTAGGTGGTGTCACATCCTGTGAGGGGAGCTTGAGGAGGTGAAGTGGACGTGAAGTGACAGAACACCTTTTGACCTGCTCCATGGAGGAGGTGAATTATATATTTACCTGTATTTGGCATAATGTGTGTGCGTGTCTGTGTCTTTCTAAACAAGAAAGAAAGGAGGGGCCTAACAAGCCCGGAAATTATGGAGAATCTTGAAGGACAATTTTGTTACCAGATTAAAACAATTCTATAGATAATTACCACAAAAGACACAACATAACGATACCGCCTACAACCGAGTAGCTAAGAAACTATGAAAATGAACTTTAAGATAACAAGCTAGCTAACAAGAATCCAAGCTTGAGTACGTTTGGCATCCTACCTTATTGTTAGCGTACATGGTTTACTGCAGCACTTCTGGCTTAAACACTTTCAGCCATTAATTAGTTGCTAGATCTTGGCTGTGGGAGTGCAATGTTGACAGACCTCAAACATGTTGTTCCCTCTTTAGATTTCTTCTCCCATTTTCCAATTGCCTCAGAGGTCGCGATCAGCATCTAGCGGTGGAGAAAAGCCAATCGCTAAAGGCTAAATGCTAGCTGTGGCTGAGCAACGAAACACAGCGCAAGCCAAACACCAGTTGGTATCTGGTGGATGTATTGTGTGAGCATTACAGTACACCATTTTATGTTAAGGGTGACTTCCATTTTTTTCAAAAGGCGGCACTAGAGCTTGAAATCGGATTCGGATGCATCGACTTCGATGGACATGGATCGTATCATCACCTCACATGATACGATCATGTGAAGCCACACAACACATGAGAGCAACTTGAGAGCAACACATCGCCACACGTATCTATCAGATTACGAGGTGACTGAGATTTTGAAACACGCCCTGCAGCTTTCTTTCTTAACATTTTACATTCCAGTTATGAACACTAGTCAACACACACAAGAATGGTGGAGAAACATGTTTCGTTACAGTTGTTTTTGTGACAAAACTGCCAAACGGCCGGTTGTGTTTGGTGAACAACTCTTTGTTTGATACCTGTTTTGTTCCAATGCCACCTTGTTTTCTACGGGTTCCTAAGGGGACCAGGGAACAATGTTTTGTTGGACTAGCAAGCAACCTCACCCAACAGATGTCTAATTTGCATATATTCCAAATCTACGATCAGACTCAATTGATTGTAATTCCGCAGGAGACTTAACTCACCTTCAAATTGGAAAACAATCTGTGTGAATGTCAATTAGCTCAATCACTTGTACACACACACACACACACACACATTACTCTCCACATGCCCTTCTATCTTCTCTCTAATTACCAGCTCCAACTGTGTTCTGGTGGGTTCCGTGATCTACAGGGTTCCATACAGTATAGTTACGGTTAGGGTTCTAGAGGAACCAGTCATTAGCTATCTCTCTCCCCGACTCTCGCTCTCGCCCCCTCTCTGTGTGTTCTCTCTATCTCTTGCTCTCTCTTTCTCTCTCTCCACAAGAGACTTGTACTACTCTCTGATTGAGCAAGAGTTAGCCCACCTGTGCAATGTGTCTCATCATTTCTATTGACTGAGACAGAGAGAATGGGTGAAAGAGGAAAAGGGGGAGAGAGTCACATTAGCTTAGTTCAACATAACAATGTAGAGTATGATGAATCACGATTTACTACAAACATGTATGCGATTAATCGCAATTAATTATTTTAATCGTTTGACAGCACATATATGAGAGAAAGGTAGAATGAGAGAATGAGAGATGGAGAGACTGAGAGAGAGAGAGAGAGAAAGAGAGAGGAGTAGAGAGCCTGAGCGATGTGAACAGAGAGAGAGATTCATGTGATATATACATTTAAATATAGAAATGGAAAAGAAAGACAATAACTAATGCAGCCAGTAGACATAGAATAGAACAGGCTTGGAACCACTCACAATGATGATTTGACCGGTAAACTGGGTGGGTGCATTGTGGTTCCATGTTGACCGTAACAACACTTAGGTTGTAGGTTCGAATCCCCACGCAGACCAACACAAGATATGATGACACTCAATGCTGCCTGTCGATCTGGACAGGTGTGTCTGCTCATTGGGATGCAGAGGTTCCCATGGCAATGCAGAATGCCCATTCAACTCATGCAAACTGACGTGGCTCATGAAGTCCCTTGTTAAAACGTCAACTAAAGGTGCAGTTTGGCCCTTTCGAGCTCGACAGACCAACGAGAAACATCCCTTTTGGGTCTGGACGTGTAATATGTTGTCTATATGTGCATAATCTATGAGTAGAATCACCAGCGAACCTCAGTCAGCAAGTGAAGTTTCATGTTTGAAAGCAAGGGGTTTTATTAACATGGTGCATGTATCGACAAATAAATAACATAATTTCTTTTGACTCAACACTTTTATCATCCCGGAATACATGATTAACAAAATGTTTTACATTTTATTAACAAAATGTTTTACATTTTATTAACAAAATGTTTTACATTTTATTAACAAAATGTTTTACATTTTATTAACAAAATGTTTTACATTTTATTAAACCTTTATTGAATTAAATTGAGAACTGATTCTCATTTCCAATGTCGACCTGCGGATTAATCTATCCAACAAAGCACTGCACAGTTGCATGTGCGCTGTTCCTGCTTTTCTCCAAAGTCTGCCAGGCGATTCTCCATGATGTCCCTGACATGAACGAAGACGCCCTTTCTATTCCCTCCTATTTCTATGAAGGTGGACAGAGAGGTAGAGATTTACACACAAAGCGAGACAAAGGGAGAAACCGCTAGATTGGAGGACAGGAGCCGGGGAGAGAGAAATGAACCAGGAGAGAGAAAAAGACCTCATAATTCCATTATCCTCCCAACTGAGTCAAATTACCTTGAATCAATAGGTCCTGTTTATCTGACCGGGACCTCCCTGAACTCAATTACAGCCCAGGGGAGCATCTGTTAGGAATGCGTACGGTGTGTGTGTGTGGTGTCTTTCCGTCTGCATCTCTGTCCCTGCCTGTGTGTGTGTTTACCTGGCATACCTCCACACAACAACACCTATCAATGGTGGTGAATGAATTGGAGTCCACATGCATAACAAACCACGCTGATCACTGGCTCCGCTGAGGGACCGTTAGGCTAATTGACTGGCTGCTGGGCCTCAAGGAGATTCCTCGGACACTCGTTGGGCCGTCACACACGATCCGGAGCCCACGGATCTTCATACTAGCTCTTTTATCTGAGCAGCGGGGGAGCAGGTGGGTAACGAATAGGACACCTAAAGACCCGAATAATAAAGACGGTCTTCGTTAGCGTTCCTAGTCACGTCGTATTCAGGGCCACGCACCTCGGTTGTCGCGGTGGCTTGGTAGTGTTTCATTTTACGAGGTTAATGGTTCAGTAACGGATTCCGCGTTGGTCTGTGGGTGGTGTTGAGCCCCTCCCCAAATCTGTCAATTACTCACTGATATCTATAAAACGAGTGCTGTATTAGAGGGGCGCATGCTAACATTCCCCAGCTGTTGTTTTTCACAGGAAACAATGCCAATCTTATCTGAACAGAAGAGAGGTGTATTAGCATCCCAAACGGCAGCCTATTCCCTGCTGGTGTGTAGGGTTAGGGCGCCGTTCAGGACAATGGTGTCGGGGGAACAATGGGGGGAATGTTGACGATGCAGCGTTAATGTGACTGCGATGTAAACGACGCGCTAAGCGTTAGTGGCTAGCATTCAGGGATCTGCATCACCACACAACCACGCTGTTGTTCCGGAGACAGGGGGGTGATAAACACGTCTACCCCGACGTCTGCGTGCCTCTGTCGGCTTCGGCTCCTGCCTTGGGATGGTGGACGGCCTAAAGGAGGGCACCGTCGGAAGTGTTGTCGCATGTGCTGATGAGTTGCATGCCTAAAATCTGCTGGTCTGACTGACTGAGCGCTGGTGCCTAGCATGAAAAACGACCCTTCTACCGACAGTGCTTCCACGTATTGTCGTGGTAACATTTATAGATTTAATTATCATCTCACGGTTGTCTAACGTGGCTGTCACATCACAGGGAAGTCGGCTGGAACCTGCCGATACTGTTACAGTTGTTTTTTAATGATGGCCTGTGGGCTGGGGGACACTGCAGCTATCGGACTGCATTTACTAGGCTTTGGTTATTCCTCCAACCGCTAACTCGCGGCAAGCCATTCAGCGTTTTGCGATAGGCCCTGCTCAATTGCTAGACGTTAATCACAGACCTCTGAGCCAATCAGAAAACCTGGAGAAGAAACCGCTAGTAACAGTCAACGTGGGAGAGGGACTTTGTATTTTGTGCCTGTGTGTAAACTGTAACTTCTGCATTGCGTTTGCAGATGAGAACAGCCGTTGTGAATGTGATAATGGCTAATCGAGACTCGTCTGAGAGAGGTGATAATTGCTGTAGTTTCTGAGAAAACCAAACGACGCGTCTACCTAAGCACAACCCTTATCGGCCTCCAGGGTCTCTGTGATTGGGGGCAGGTTATACTCGAAAATGATTGACAGCTAAAAGCTCCCACTGGGACTCAGCGTGTGTTAACATCTCACTCTCACACAGACCAGACCACCAATTAGCACGTCACATGCAAACTGAGTGTCCAATTAATTGGCACCTCCTATCTACACTATAGGCAGTCTATCAGCTATAGGTAACTTAACATGGAATGTCATTGTTAACATTTAAAAAAGAAAAAAATCCCCCCCCTGTTATGTTCGATGTTGTTTTAAATAAAATCTGGTGACAATTCCATTAAGTGGAGGTGGCGAAAGGCTGATATATATACAGACGTGCTTTTCGTGACACGGAAAGAGCAGTTCAACCTGTTGGTTAGACTACAGCCGCCGATCAACAGAAGAACGAGGGAGAGGAATGAGAAAGAAATACTGGCGAGAGGCCGAGACGGAGGTGAAGGATCGGTAGAGAGACATCTGATGAGGCTGACGAGGAACACCGAAGCCTGGGAACAAGTGTGAGCGACCGGAAGCGACGTGTCTGATTAAACGGAGGGAGAGAGTGGGCGTAGGAAATATAGAGAGAGGGGAACGAGGAGAGATGGAAAGAGAGAGGGAGGGGCAGTGATGGGGAGGGGTGGAGGGAGAGTGAGAAAGAGGGGATTTAACACACCAGCGATCAGCCATCATTAATGTTTTAGTATTGTGGTTCAATACTCCAGAGCCCTCCGCTTCCTGTCTGCTAGCACATTAACATGCACGTGCAATCGCTAAAACTATCTAAATATAGCCTTTCTCTACAGCCCGCAGAACCACGGGTTAACCGTTCTCCAGAACGTCTCACATCCAGACGGCAGTAGCGCGACACGGTTGCTTGCCATGTGGCTCATCGGGGAGGAGGAAACCTGGGAAGACATGTCCTTGGTTATGTGTACCCTCCTCACCGAAGAAGGAGGCATGAGAAATAACCACTGATAATCACCCCCGGTCTGTCCAACCCTAAACGCTGTACATCTCTCTCACGCCTGGTCTGTGGTTACAGACGGTCCTGTCACATTCTGACATGACGGAATTCACTCTCCTCCCCAACTCTCGTCTCCTTTCCTCTCTAATCACCTCCACCCTCCCCTAATCTCCCCAACCCTCATCTACCCTCCTCACATCTCCCTTTCGACTATAGTTCTCTGCAACGTTGATCCCATTAAGCAACGTTCTCTAATCTCCGCCAGTCACACTGAACCACTGATACACTGAACCACTGATTCAAGGACCCACTGATACACTAATACACTGAACCACTGAACCACCGATTCACTGAACCACTGATACACTAATACACTGAACCACTGATTCACTGAACCACTGATACAACGCCCTCCCCCATGCGTCCATTTCCTCTTTCTTCCTCACCCTCTGTTTTCTCCTCTCCTCTGGTTCCTCTCCCAACCTCAGTGATAATACAGGACTGGTCTAGACAGGGTTCATATGGTTTAGAAAATCATGCTGGCTGAGGACACCCTGTAGCTGAATGTGTGTGTGTGCATGTGTGTGTGTTTCTGGCCCTAAACTGGAGGATGAACATGAAGAAGGATTGATTGATTAAGAAGGCAGCTCCATTTTCCCATCTCTCTCTCCTTTCTCCATATCATCCAATTTTCTCATAATCTCTCTCTCTCTCTCTCTTAATTTCTCCCTTTATCTCTATTTCACTATTTCTTTATCCCTAACCCTCTACTCTGTCCCTCTCTCCCCATCTCACTATTTCTTTCTCCCTAACCCTCTACTCTGTCCCTCTCTCCCCATCTCACTATTTCTTTCTCCCTAACCCTCTACTCTGTCCCTCTCTCCCCGTCTCACTCTTTCTTTCTCCCTAACCCTCTACTCTGTTCCTCTCTCCCCGTCTCACTCTTTCTTTCTCCAAATCCTTCCATCCATCTGGAGATCGATGTGGACGCTCCTTTGTTTATTGTGCTGGCTTGGAACTGCCATCCAACTGGGGTCACTGATGTCAGACGGGGATGTGTGAAGGTCGTTGACACAGGTGGATTTAAATCTCCCCAAATGTGTCCCAAAGGATGCCCTATACCAGACATAGCACACCAATTTAGACCAGAGTCAACATCCATGTGGTCTACATCCATGTGGTCTACATCCATGTGGACTACATCCCTGTGGACTACATCCATGTGCTCAAACACACACACACGGATTCCTATAAAAAACCAGAGGGTGCTTGGTACCGACCATTCCCTCCACATTCCTGGGTTGAAAGGTCAAGAAGGCCCGGGAATGTAAAGCTTATTACGGGCTCTTCCAAACACATTGGGGGGACAAGCCGGAAGAAGAGGGGTCACACATGGACCACACAGTCTGGGCACCCCAAATTACACCCTGGTCCCTCTGTCGTGGCTCACTTCAAACCTGGGCCCTTAAAGCCCTGGTCCAAAGAAGTGCCCAAATGGTGACAGTGTGCCATTTAGGACACAACCAAGCTCTGCCTCCAGGCAACACAAATAGACTAACCGACATGGGGGTCCAATAGATACTGGTCACTGCGGAAGACTCACCTCTGAACCAGAAGTTTCCCTCTAACAGTGGACTTGTTTGGCCAGGGCCTCATCACAACCAGAGGGATCCGTGGAAATGCCTTCTGGTTTCTCCTCCCAATGTGTCCCTATAAGGCCCAGTCAACCAGGTGAGAGGACTTGGTCATGAATTCAACCAGGTA
The DNA here is from genome assembly GCA_016801125.1 of Novumbra hubbsi. Lineage (NCBI taxonomy): Eukaryota > Metazoa > Chordata > Actinopteri > Esociformes > Umbridae > Novumbra > Novumbra hubbsi. Next base: position 10,824 of record JACXGK010006111.1, read on the forward strand.
CCAGGCAGGAAAGCCTTCTGTGGTCTGACATAGATACATAGATTCATAGATACATGGGGTAAAGACACAGTGTTTCAAGGTAGGATGTCTACAGTGTGTATGCTGTAATCTGTTCACACCCAGTGTCCACGCACACACACACACACACACACACACACACTGGGGAGGAGTAATAAAAGAGCAGTGCTAATGTGTGTTAATGAAGCCGTTATCTCCAGATGAGTGTAAATGAGCAGAGAGATTAACACCACGGAGAGAGAATGAGGTGTGAGTGTTTTCACGCAATTTGGGGATTGGGAATTATCGTAAAATCTGTGCGCTGTGTGTTTGTCGCGGTTGAATCTGTGCAGGGCGTATGAGATGGTGAAGGAACCCAGAAGATGTGCGTTTTGTCAGCCAGTGATTGAGAGTGGCCCAGCTCATGTAGACTTCTCGCCTTAACCCTCCCATTACGAGGTGGGTGGGTGTTTCCGGGGGGCTGGAGGTGGGTGGAGGTGGGTGTGCGTCTCCGGGGGGCTGGAGGTGGGTGGGTGTCTCCGGGGGGCTGGAGGTGGGTGGGTGTCAACGGGGGGCTGGAGGTGGGTGGGTGTCTCCGGGGGGCTGGAGGTGGGTGTGGCTGGAGGTGGGTGGGTGTCTCCGGGGGGCTGGAGATGGGTGGGGCGACCATCGGCCCTAATTCTGAAGACTGTTTTGCTATCTTATCCACATCTTTTAGAAAACTAATGTTTGGGATTTAAACTTTTGAACAATAATGTGAGACTACCTAATACTTAGCCCTGAAGATTATATGAAGCCCTGCTGACATGTTACATAGGAAAAACGCACATTTTAAAATGTTGCAAAGAAGTGGGTAGAAACGGGTCAAATTGTTTCTGTGCAGTATTGCCCCCCCTAGCCCGATTGACGCAAATTTGCGTCAAAAAATCAATGCGATACATTTCTATTCATATCTCCGGATTGCCAAAAGATAGAAGCCTACGTTTTTTTCCCGTTGTAGAGGACAGTTGTCCGAAAAGTATAACGTTTCGAATGTCTATTCTCGTAAAGGGAAAGCCTTCCAAATCTCGACTACAACTAAAAAATAAATAAATAAATAAATAAATTGCACGTGTTGCATTTCGATTCATATCTCCGGAAATATTAAAGATAGAAGCCTACGGTTCTTTTTAAGTTGTAGGGGAGAATCTTATGCAACGAATAACATGTCGTTTATGTATTTCTGCAAAGAAGAAGCCTTCCATATCTTGACTGAAACCTCTTAGAGGCAATTCTGGGTCGAAAAGCGCACCTGTTACATATCTATTTATATCTCCGGAATTATTAATTATGGAAACCCACTTTTTTCATGATGTAGGGGACATTCAGCTGCAAAGAATGACATGTCGTTTGTGTATTTCTGTACTTTTTCCTTTTCCTATGGCCATGATGCCGGTTTCTATGTTCAGAAAAATATTTTTAGCTACGTGACAAACCAAGATCCCGGTCTCATGATGACACACACGTTCTTGCTCAAATAGAACTAAAGTCAATCAATTCACAAAGAAACCCATCCTGGTTATTACATGAATGGACAGGCAGGTTGGTCAAGCCAGCTAGAGCTAATTAGTTTAGCTACATTACCGTAGCTGCCAGTCAGCTTGAAGCAGCTAATTGGGCTTCAATACCGCTCAGCTAGCTAGCAAGTAACTTTGGCAAAATAAAATAATAAATTGTGCTAGGGTCCAATTGTTGATGATTTCATAATGAGCGTTCAAATATTGTTTTGTGGTACCCCCCCTCAAACTAAAAACAAACTATATATATTATGGCAGAGTCCCTATAGACTCACGGATGACCTCTTTCGGCCCCCAGCCACCCCTTGTTTCCACCCTTGATCGTAGGTTCCAGAGACTTCCATGAGACGGGCAGGGCTAGAGGGGGTTCCAAAGATCCCCCTCCCCAGAAAACATCCCCGGAATGTAGACGGCAAGGATCTCATGGGTTCTTCTGGTGACATCACAATGACGGGGAAGGCTATTCGCCCACCGGCTGAATTCACATGCTCACGTGTCTCCGGTTCATTTCCCCCCGACCCAGGGTTACACTTTCATCGGGTTGCATCGCATAGGTTCGCATAAATAGACGTGCGTTATCTGTCTTGTCCATGTCCCGTCTCCAGACAGTGTCAATTTAACACCAAGAGGTCTGGATGGTGGAATTTCCTCTCACGCCAAGATGCCTCTCATTACCGACTGATCAACTGTACAACAAACCAAAATGACACATGTCCAACCACCCATATCCACCCAAAGACACAAGCATTCTCTTTTCTACCTCACAACTAAATTCCACTTTCCTCCATGTCCCTTGCTTGCAAATTCTTCCAAATCTTCCTCACAGACCCCCAGGACCACGTTTCCGTCTCCAACCCACACATCTCCCTCTTCCTCTCTCTTTCTCTCTCCATCTCTACGTCTTCCTCTTTGTTTCCTGTCGTTCTTGTCTTGCTGTTAGGCTTGTCTCTCTCTTTCACTTTCCTTTTCTCTCTGCCTCACTCTCTCCTCTCCCCCCGCCAGAGAGAGAGAGACGAGCGATAAGTGAGAGCGATGGAGGGGGAGGGGCGCGTGTTGTTTGGCACGTTCTCAGGCTGGGTGAAATATGAATGTGTGCGTCTCAGTGTGAGACCTTCACGTGTGCATCAATGTGGGCATTTGTGTGTTTCCGGGCACAAACATGTGTTAGCATTTCTGTACTTCAGGCAGGCCCGTGTGTGCACATAGTTCAGGTGTATGCCTGTGTATGTGTACCAAGTTCATTGACGCTTGTTCCACTCTACTTTTGGGATCACAATTTACTTCTATTGAAAATTCGACCTCTTCTACCAATAACCCTAACCTAACCCTAACCTAACCCTAAACCTAAACTAACCCTAATCCTAACCTAACAATAACCCTAACCTCAGCCCTGAGCCTAAAAATATGGTTTATGTAAACGAGGACTGGCAACATTTTGTCAGTAGTCAGGATTTGCCAGGGGTTACTATAAGGAGGACAAGCGGACCTCACAAGTATAGTAATAAACGTGTGTGTATGTTCGTGTGCCTTCATAATTCACATCAGTGTTTGTGTATATGCCTGCATATTTGTGGGTTAATATTTCATCTGTGTGTGTGTGTGTGCATGGTGGGCAAGTATATTTGTTTTCCGAGGCAGAAACCCCTGTGTGGGAGGTTTCTAAAATAAGATCCTCTGGTTTGGTTACCCCCCCCCCCCCACCACCACTAGATAGAGGAAGGCAGTCGTTCCTGTTTCCTTAGCGTGTTCCACACACGACTATACTGGATACACCCGTTGGAATATTCTCACCAGATCATCTCAGAAGTCAGTCTTTGTGTTGCAGACATCCAACCATGTGGAATTCTATATTGGAATTATATAACGGAATTACACAGTGGAATTGTGACACACACACACACACACACACATTCACACACAAGAAACTGTGGGGCAAAGCCGCAGCCAGTCACAAACACACACACGTGCAGACAAGCACACGTACATACACACAAACACACTTCTATATCCTTTTGGGGACATAGGAATCAATGTTTTCTATCCCCTAATCCTTACCCCTAACCCTTGACCTCTGACCTTTGCCCCTGGCCACACCCAACCCCATTAACCGCCTGCTTTTCATTCCCATTTACCCCCCCCCAATTCTCTTCACTTTTCTTCATCTCGTCCTCTCTCACACTCTGCATCATCTTGTTCTTTCTCACACTCTTCCTCATCTCATCCTCTCTCACACTCTTCCTCATCTCATCCTCTCTCGCACTCTTCCTCACCTCGTCCTCTCTCTCACTCTTCCCCCTCTCCATCTTTGTCATTCTCTTCCCCCTCTCTTTCCTCATCCTCTCCGTCTTCCACTGCTTATTCTCTCGTTTGCATGACAGGAAGACAGAAGTGTCACCCCCTTACCCTGTCACCCCACTGTGATCTTCTCCTCCCGTCCCGAAAGGGATTGACTCCATTTTATTTTTCCTCCCTCTCTTCTCTCGTTTAATCCTGTCTACTCCGTTCCTCCCTTTCTCTGGGTCTTCGTCAGTCTCACACCCTTTTCTATCTCCCTCTCTTTCCCCCTCACCCCCATTCCAAGCATCTTCCCCCCAACCCTGCACCCCTCCCCCGACACATGTGCTGCCGGTCGCTGTGTGGGTGCCATGACAACCGTCATGGATTTCACATGGAGCTCACGTATCCTGTGTGTGCGTGTGTGTGTGATTCCCCTCACGTATCAGCAGATGGAATGAGTGTTCTATTTTCCCTTTAATTTCAGTGACTGTGTGTGCGTGTGTTTGTGTAGGTGTGTGTGTGTGTTTGTGTAGGTGTGTGTGTGTTTGTGTAGGTGTGTGTGTTTGTGTAGGTGTGTTTGGGTAGGTGTGCGTGTGTTTGGGTAGGTGTGCGTGTGTTTGGGTAGGTGTGTAGGTGTGCGTGTGTTTGTGTAGGTGTTTATGTGTTTGTGTGCATGCGTGTGTATCAGCATACGTGAGGCTTCGCCGTTTCCTCTACAGTGTGTAATATGCTGTTTTGTGTCTGTGTGTGCATCTAAGAGTGAGCTTTGTGTAGCTGTGGGCTTTGAAGGTGATTCCAGAATTATGGGTGCTACATTTGCATGGAATATACTAAGTGTAGAGTCCTTTAGGAAACATATTCATATATACTGAATATCGTAAATGTTGTGTCTCACTGGATAGACCAAGACTTGATGAAAAATGAATGTGTTAGGGGGGAATATCTTTCCTTTAAATGAAATGCCTTCCCTTTAGAAGAAGCAGTGTATATACAGTATTTATGTATATCTTGCACGTAAGTCATGACTGCATTGATCTTTTTCCGTTCTTTCACAGTTAGTGGACATCCACGTTTATTTCCTCCTCTCCCTTCACCTTTCCTTTATGTCTGTTTTGTGTGTTTCTCTCTTTTCAAAAGATGTGATCGATGTGACAGACCAGTCTGAGCTGCACACACCATTAACCCTGCGCGTGTTGGAGAAAAACACTGTAACTTATGACAGTGGGCTGGAACATGACACAGACAGGAAGTTATTCAGAACCCTTTTCTTTTACGTTTTGCCATCATGGAATCAGGGTCACATAAAACGAACTCGGACCCGTGGTCAAACAATCCTGTGTAATTCAATCAAATAAATGTCAAATCATATGTGGTTTGTCAATGCATTGTACATTATTTTCAGAGGTTTTCAATGGTAAAAAATTTACCACACATTATGTTGACTAATAATTTATTTAGTTCTCACATCCTGAAATCCATCCCAAAAAATATGTATTATATATATTATATTACTTTCCCCCAGAATGGCCTTCACGTTGGAATCCCCTCAGACAGCTTCAGACATTATCCAATCTGGCACTTGCTTTCAGCGCTGTTCTGGTGCTAATCCCGCCCAGTCTGGCACTGCCAATCAGGACAGCTTTACTAGGGTCCAAATGGCATCATGTTCCCTATATAGTGCACTTTCTTCACTACAGCCTTATGGGTCCCTGGTCAAAAGCAGCGTCCTGCGTGGGAAACAGGATGAAATTTGGGAGGTCTCCTGCTGGATTGCGGTGATCCTTCCTCGCGCCTCGTTTCTCAGGGTTTGGGGATAGAGAGGCTGAGGTGAAAGGTCAGATAGACTATGTATAGCAAGAACCTAAATATCTTGTTTGATCAGTGTGAAG
>JACXGK010006111.1:16642-30237 GCA_016801125.1 Novumbra hubbsi
GTCTACCTGGGGGTCTACCTGGGGTCTACCTGGGGGTCTACCTGGGGGTCTACCTGGGGGTCTACCTGGGGGTCTCTCAATATGTAGTAATATCTGGTCGTATCTGATACATTTGGAGTTAAGGTGACGAAATATAGTTCACTCTGTTCACGTTTTCCTTATTAAAAGAAGGTCGGCTGAACCGAATAAATTGAAAACTGCCTGGCTTCTGTGAGCAGGTCATTCTTGGTTGTGTCGGGCATCCAAGCATCGGATACACGTGTGGCAGCGGTTCCTAACAATCTTCTGGAAAGAAGAAAGTTAAGATCAGACGCTTCATCGACATAAGTGTAGGAACGTCGGCGTGGCTTCCTCTAGCCCCCTGCCTGCTTGTTTTCTACATTTTCCAGCACGAATCGATGATATTCGGGACCACGGATGTTGACACATTCACTGTAAACTGTTTTTATAAAAATAAACATTTTGAAAATAATATAACAGGATTTATGTTCCAACTAAATAATTCCACGATGGATGGATCTTTCCACAGCCTGGCACACAAAAGAAGACCCCAATCACATGGTGGTAATTCAGCCAACAACCCCTTGCTCAGAGCAACTGACAGACTGGCGAGGTCAGACCTCTCAATACTGGTCCCCCTCATGGGAATAGAACCCACACCCGCAAGGATTGGCTGTGTTACGCTCCTCCACCTGGGATACATAAAGGAACCACTAATTAACCATCCTGTCACATTTGGGATTTTGTCATCAAACAGCGCGTGCGAGATGTCTCATGTCAACGCGACTTACGAAGAGTGACTCTACAAGATAATGACACACAAGCTACTCCGCGTGTCGGCTAGTCCGGATGCTCGTGGGCCGCCAGGCTAATTAGCTTGTCTACACAACACGTTGTGTCCCGTCCGGATAGTGTCAATGCCTTGACGACTGCTGTCACGACTACTGATGACAGAAATTATGTCACTGCTATGAGCTCGTCACTCATTGGCCGAATGATGGAGAGAAGGATGGATGTCTCAAGAGCTAAAGTCTGTTAATGCAACAAGACACCCATCAACACAGCAGCTCAACTTTATAGATATTCATGGTGTCAACATTTTGTTTATGGGAAAATGTTCTTCCCATTCTTTGTCTTTCTGTTTGTTTGTCTTGGTGTCTGTCTTCTAAATGTGTGTGTGTGTGTGTGTTGTGCCCTCTTGCTCATTCAGAATGCTAAGAAGCAGTAAGATCGATCAAATGCCAAGGACCGTGTTGGGAACCAAGCGTGCATTCCTTACTCATGTACAATGAGAGGGAGAAATTCGATGACATTTAAGGATGATGCCAGGAGACATCCCCTTCCTAATGTTCCGTAGAAGTTCCCACATCCCACATCCTCTCTCATCCCTCCTCTTCTTCAGCGTGACTCAGAAGGCAGGAAGTTACCAAATGGTTGAGGCGCCGTCACGCGTCACTACCCGACTGTCCTGACAGAAAGTTAGGACCTTCGTCTAGAACCCTTCGAATAAGCTTTTGTTTCATCAAAATAGAAAACCACACACACATTTAAACACAATATGCTGGTTATTATTCTCTCAACTTGTTATTATAATTTTCTTTAACTATGTAAACATATTTTTCTTGATGGGCAAGTGGAGAAGACCAAAGGTCCAAAATACATAGAAGTCCATGTCCTCCTTCAGCTAATAGAATTGTTTTAAGATGGCAACTTTCAGAGGTGTCAAAATCATCCAAAGAAGGGCCTAGCATCTGCTGGTTTTAAGGTTCATCCTTTTAGTTGGTTTCCTACTGTGATCTAGACATCCAGGGACAAGGAAATTCAGCTAATTAATTACCTTAGGTTGGTCAATCAAGTACAAGGTTTAGACAGAAACCCGCAGACGATAGTCCCTCAATAGAAAAAGGTCTTCACACCTGTGCTACAGATCATATATTTTTGTATGTTTTGAAAGGTTTAAATTACTTCATGATTTATTTTGTCGTCGCATTTTCTACATTTTCACAAGACCACTTGGCTTTCCTTCACATAGATCGGCTTGAGGGCTTCATTCAGGAAAACCATCTTCGAGTTGCAGGGACAGTACAGGGTCTAAATGCTATATTTATGAGTTTGCAGCTCCAGTTGGTAGGTTGTGGCATTTGGTTTTGAAACAAGACATGCTTTGGAAGACAGCTGACAATTTGCCGAACAAATGTTTTGAAAGTCACAGCCAAGAAAAATGAAAAAGACCTGTGTATTGCTGAGGCTTCCTCCTTCCATGTGATGTGACCTACATAGTTGAAGAATTACCTGTATTTTTGTGAATTCTGTCCTCCAGGAACATTTATACTCTAACAGAAAATAGTGAAATTGCCATGGTATCAAGGCCATGGAGTGGTATGCAAGGCTTAAATGCCCTATGTAGACCAATTCCCAAGAATCTGACGCAAATAAATACATTGTCAAGCACATTGTCAAAACGTCTCCTCATCTCTTCCGTGATTACTTCTAAACATTTTTTTTTTATATAGAGAGAGAAATGGAGACAAAATACAGAGAAACTAGGAGAAACAGAACTGGTTATTTTGTGAAGGAGACTAGTCACAGTACAGATGTGAACGATGATTAGCTTAGCTTACAGAATCGCACAAGAAAGCCTATTTCAATATCAACTAAAGCAGATTGAGGAATTATGGGGAATTTGGGTCACACACACGTGTATGTGCCACCTCACAAAAGGCAAGCCCATACTGTGTGTGTGTTGGTTTGTTTGTTTAGCTAAGCAATGTCCTGCTCACTGACATTATCCTACTACTTTCAGTTGCTGTTCTAGCTGTAGCATGGGTTGTGTGTGTGTGTGTGTGTTCATATGTGTAGGTGCGTTTGAAGATGTTTGATTGCTCAGAAGTGTGTGTGTGATCAGAACTGTATGAGTAAGTTTGTGTGTTTAGAGGTGTGTCGGTGTTCAGAGGTGTGTGTGTGTGTTTAGAGGTGAGTCTAGAGGTATGTGAGTGTGTGTTCAGAATTGTGTATGTTTATGGAAATGATCCTCTTTTCTTGTTGTTCCTATGTTATTGTGTGTGTGCCAGGACCAGCTTTCCAGACAAGAAACCCTCTGTTCTGTTCTCAGACGGTTGATGAGGCTTAGGGAATACCAGTCCCGGATCCCAGATAGCACTGCTGTGGACCAGTGCTCCTAACTGCAGGAGTGCACTTCCTAGGAAGTAGTGTGCACTTTCAGAAGCACAGACGTTTTCTGAGCATCTCAGACCCAGGCACTGCAATTCTAAAACGGTAGGATTGGAGAAATATTGCCTAATCCATATTGTTCTAATTAATCTCTGGTGGATTAACGGTTGATTATTTTATCTATCCTTTTCTATCCTCCTGTTTTGCTACCACAATTTATGTCTTTGTTACTCTCTCTCTCTACCTTTTTCTAACTCTTTCATTTTCGTTCGCTCGAATTCTCTCTCTCTGCTGTCTGCGTTGCTATGTCATGTTGTGAGCTACTAGAAACAGAAATGAACTAATGTCTCCGGGACATTTCCTGGTCTTATTGAGTGTGCATATCCTAGCCTGAAGCTTAAATCAAGACATGCTTCAATCTGTGTATTTCTTCTTTCCATTCAGACCCTCATCCATCCTGCTTCCCCCCCAGCATCCTTCATTCTGCCCCTCATCCATCCAGCATCCTTCATTCTGCCCCTCATCCATCCCCCTTTCCCTCCATTGTCCCACTAACCACTTCTATTTCACCCTCGTTTTGGTTCTGGTTTTGGTTTCATTCCTGCTCTCCCCCAACTCAACTCTCCATCTTTGCCTCATATTTCCATGTACCCCTGTGGTGTCTTGGTTCATGAGGAAGACCTAGATCATCACCCTAGATCATCACAGCCTTTTTCTGCATAGACTTTACTGGCATTAAGGTGTCTGTGTGTATAAGTGTGCAAAAAATATTGTGCTAATGTGCGTGTGACAGTGTTTGTGTGTGTGTGTGTGTGTGTGTAAGAGAGTTTTGGTCCAGATGCGTGTGTGGGTGTTTTTTTGTCAGATGTGCTGTTCTAGAGCAGCTGTGGTGAATGTTCAGCTGGAGCCATAAGAGACATGGACAGACAGAAGGTAGTTGTGGTTGACGGATGTGGACGAACATTCTCAGCCTCATCCCATCAGTTAAAGACATTCAAAGCTTGGTAATGCCCTCACCGCCAAACCTCTTAGACCCAACTTTCTCCCTAAATGTCATTACCGCTAAGACCTGACTGTCTCCCTAAATGTCATTACCACTAAGACCTGACTGTCTCCCTAAATGTCATTACCACTAAGACCTGACTGTCTCCCTAAATGTCATTACCACTAAGACCTGACTGTCTCCCTAAATGTCATTACCGCTAAACCTCTTAGACCCGACTGTCTCCCTAAATGTCATTACCGCTAAATCTCTTAGACCCGACTGTCTCCCTAAATGTCATTACCGCTAAACCTCTTAGACCCGACGGTCTCCCTAAATGTCATTACCACTAAGACCTGACTGTCTCCCTAAATGTCATTACCGCTAAACCTCTTAGACCCGACGGTCTCCCTAAATGTAATTACCGCTAAACCACTTAGACCCGACGTTCTCCCTAAATGTCATTACCGCTAAACCTCTTAGACCCGACGGTCTCCCTAAATGTCATTACCGCTAAACCTCTTAGACCCGACTGTCTCCCTAAATGTTATTAGGGCTAAACCTCTTAGACCCGTCTGTCTCCCTAAATGTCAACACCGCTAAACCTCTTAGACCTGACTGTCTCCCTAAATGTCATTACCGCTAAACCTCTTAAACCCGACTGCATTGCTGAACTATTTAGGCCTCATCCTCTTTATACAGCATGGCTGAATCACCTAGACCTCATCCTCTTTACACAGCATGGCTTAACAAGCTGGACCTCATCTTCTTTACCCAGCATAGCTAAACAGGCTAGATCTCATCCTCTTTACACAGCATGGCTGAATCACCTAGATTTCATGCTCTTTACACAGCATGGCTAAATACGCTGAACCTCATCCTCTTTACACAGCATGGCCAAACTTCATAGACCTCATCCTCTTTGCACAGTAAGGCTAAAAGTCCTCATCCTCTTCACATAGCATGGTTGAAATACCTAGACTTGATAATGTTGGGGACTCAGAAGGTATGTACGGAGGCTATGTGTGTTTGTATGTATGTATGTGTGTGTGTGTGTGAATTTCTAAAACACAATCACAACTGTGTGCATTACTTGCCTGCCTTGCATAAGATCTAATATGGTGCTGCATTGTTGGGAGAGCGTAAACAGATTTGTAAACCCATTCACACATAATGACATCTTGCTGACAGAATTGTGATGGTAGTTAGATACTGTGGTCACAACATGATAACATCTCATGACTCCCTAATAATCCACACACTGACTGTATTGAGTTGTTTGTCATGGCTAAAAGCACATACACACATGTATTTCTGTCATTAGTTTGAGTGGATTTGCCATAATTTCATGTGAAGTGAATCCGTTCCCTGGTAAACTGGGTTCCTTGGATTCTCCACATGTCAACAAACAAGAACAACAGCAAACATTTAATAAGTCAACATCATTCAAGAAATCTGTAGCTGATCTAGCTGGTCCAAGAATCACATTTGGCAAAAGACAAAGCGCAGTAACAAGTCAGAGCTTTATCAAGTCAGAGCTTTATCAAGTCAGAGCTTTATCAAGTCAGAAGAGTATCTAGGCAGAACTGTATTGTATCAAGTCAGAACAGTATCAATCAAATGCAATTTAGAACGGCATTAAGTTAGTACAGTATCAAGTCAGAACAGTATAAAGTCAGAACTCTATTGTATCAAGTCAGAACAGTATAAAGTCAGAACTCTATTGTATCAAGTCAGAATGGTATTAAATCAGAACAGTATCAAGTCCGAACTCTATTGTATCAAGTCAGCACAGTATCAACTAAGTGCATTGTCAAGTCAGAACAGTAGCTAATAAGTCCAAGCTTTTGATTTGTTAGTAAACTATGCTGATTTGTCTGCCTGTTGCACCAGGAGTGTCTTAGGTTATTCTAATAAACGTTTATTTGTTCTACTGTACTTTCCATGTGCTAATGACCAAGATACAAATTTAACTCCACGTGTTTTCATTCTTTCCGTCCTAAACACAGGTTTATGACATTCAAAGTATGTAATGTGTCCACACTGGCCACGGTTTGTTTTCAAGGCAGACTCTCAGCTGTGTTATTTGTGAGTTACCTACCCTTTCCTGTCATAACATAAATCAAATCTGTCCAAAAACAAACAATAAAAACAAACTAAATAATATGCTCCTGCAGCCTCGATATTACACCTCAGATGTCAGCACAGAGAGGCCAGGTGTGTGTGTGTGTGTGTGCAGGATAGAGAGGTTTTGTTTCGGGACAACTCTGGATATGTGCCCCGCACCCACAGGACAACTTCCACGACTTCCGGTGGCCTAAAGAGCAACCGTTGTTCTCACGTCAACAAACTGTGTGTGTGTGTGTGACTCTTACATCACATGTGCCTGGGAATCAACCTTCATTGAGCCTCTCGAAACAAGCTTCTTTATAGTACCCCTGTGTTGTTCTCTCCCGAAACGGAGAGACCCACCGATGTGTTAGCTTCTAAGTCAGGGGTGTCCCGACTCCCAGGAAGACAGACCACATGCACGGGCAGCGATACCGGATCATCCAATGGGAGGCGTGCCTCGACAGAAGCCTCGGCAGGGAGAGAAAGGACGTTGATCTGCCTGTTAAGCATCCGTTTCCTCCTAATCACCAAAGACACAACCTCGCAAGCATGCATGTGACCGACCCGTGAAGTAAGGGGTACATTCCACTGAACCCGGTCTGCTGCCATACTTACTGTGTGTGTGTGTGCGCGTGCGTGTGCGTGTGTATGTGTGTGACAGAAGGAGTATCCGTCTGAGCGTGTGTCTCTGTATGTGCGCATTGTTATAGCCCACTTCTGACCTCCAGTCCATGACTACATGACCACAGCCACTTCTCAGGAATCCAACACTCCAGGGCTGGGAAACATCTCAGGAATTTCCCCTAAAACCACGATGACCTCTGGGAGTGTTAGCACTTTGAAATGCAGAGAGAGAGAGAGAGAGATTAAAAAAGAGAAAAAGCAAGAAGACAAACCCCACTGGAGCGATGAGCCCCCAGAGATCAATACCAGACCACTGGACAGAGATCTGCCAGAGACCTCCATCTCAATGCCCCAGCACACCCAACACACCCAGCAAGCCCATAAAACCCAACCACCTCGAAGAACAGGCCCTTGGGGAACTCTTAGGTTGTTATCCATGACATCCTGTTTCCCTGGGGAATAAATATAAGGTGACACTGCCTCAACATGGGCGATACCAGAGAACACAGAAATAAAAACACAAATCTGGCAGCGATCATATGGAATAGGTGCGTGTCTGAAAATACCCATCTGCACTACTTATGAAATGAAAGCAGGAACAAGGGTCAATCTTTTTTGATAACATACACTAGAGCTGGTTTTGGAACTCCACAATTCGCATTTTACCCTGAGAAGGTTATCTTTCTAAGTAGTTAGTAGTAGATAGTAGTAGAAGTAGTGTCAGAATTAGTAGTTTTGTTGTTAGTAGTAGTTAGCAGTAGCATTAATCGTTGTTATAGTAGTAACAGTAGTTGGTAATGTCCAGATGTCACACATACAACTTGCCAATGTTAACATGAGAGCGAGAGATCTCAATACAGCCAAAGTAGTAGTAATATTTGGAGTAGGATGATTTTGTAGTATTAGTGGCAGTAGTACAATTAGTGGTGGTATTATTTTAGTCAATTCTAAAATAGGAGCGCAACCATAGCACCTTGTTTAGTAAGGCAGAGAGAGATGTTGGTTGTTAAAACGTGAGCTGTGACCAACGATGTGTTCATGCAGCCACCACTGGAAGTCAGCAGTTTCGATTCTGAGGATTACAAACGGTGGAACTAGATAGTTGCTCCGCGGGGAAAGGGGAAGCCAGAATGCACAGTGTGGTCTGTGTCTCTGAGTCTGTGGTTTGTGGGAACTACCACAGACTAGGATAGAAGGAACTCCAGGGAAGTTTTCTGGCTGGTGTTTTACACAGGGGGTTGGATAGAAACATGGTAGAATTGAAAGTAATAGTTACTTAATGCCATAAAGCGCGGGTTGTTAACTTCTTCTCAAGGATGTAATAAATGCTCTCATAGAAGGACATCCGGTTCCAAGCACAGTCAGGAGATTTATTTAGAAGGTACAACGATATATCAAGTGACAGGCTGGCATGAAGTTGAAGGGTAGGCAGAAGGTGGGTAACTGGGTACCAAGGTGGACAAGAGGCCCAAGTACAGAAGCGGATTATCCTGCGAGGTGGTCAGGCAGGCAGGTACGGGTCAGGATACCAAGAGAGTCTTTCAGGCCAAAGTACAGAAAGGGATAATCCATAGAGGTGGTCAGGCAGGTAGGCATGGGTCAGGATACAGAGACTTACCCGCTTATCTAAGACGAGGGGAAAACCACTGGACCAGCAGGCTTAGTAGAATTGCAATTCACACAAACAAGACCTCACCAGCACAGGGTGTGAATGACCAGGCTTAAATAGAGGCTGTCAGGAGAAGAGGGAGAACACAGGTGATTGGCATTAGCTGATTAGTCCCCAGGGGATGTGGATCTGCTGTGAGGGGGGCGTTCAAGGGATTGGGTGAGCGACTGCGTTTGCCAGCCTGGGGGGAAGATCGAGGGTGAGTGTTGGAGGCGGACCTTCCTACTGCTTGTCCGTGAGCTACAGAGACGCTCGTGTCATACACAGGATTTATTGTGATAATCTGAGATCGTATGCGGTGAAGAGGTTTAATGGAACTCCAAGGTTGCGCCAATGGAACAATAGAAATGTCACTTAGGTTGTAATTTGTTTGCGTATTTCATGTTTGGATGTATGGATGTCATCCCGATGTGTGTTGAGGCCCTCGTCAACAATTCACGTCACCGCTGCGAGAAATGACTTTTATTACTCCCACAGATTTATTCATGATAGCGTTAGCAATCTCTTCTCTCAGACTGGAAAGGGACATTTCAAAATGTTAAGCAGCAAAAACAACCAAATATTAAAATGATCAGACTGTTGTGGGCCGGTGGCGATAAAGAACATTCACGATACTTCTCGCCAGTGGCCGAATCCTGATGTTGTCCCCCACAGGGGGTGTGGCTTTGAGTATCCAATGACCTCTTTACCTCCGCTTTTCTTGGTGTGATGTCAGAAGAAATTGATTCATAAGCTCAAAACGGAATGTAACTACCGGGAGGCCAATTTAGAATGGAATAGAATGGCGCTGTGTCTGAATAAAACTCACAAATCATTAATAACACTGGTGACAGGCAGTCGTTCTAAGTACATGAGAACAGAGACCACCATCTCATCCTGGTTTATATCACTGTCCCTGCCTCTGCGCACATCGGTGTGTGTCGGTCCGTCTTCACAGAACTGGTCTTTACCGTAGGACTAGGTAGCCACTCGGGATATATGTTTCTCCAGTGGCGGCTTAGGAGAAGGATGATGACAAACTGGGTAATTCAAGAGAACCGAAGCCCATGGAAACCGATGTCCCATGGCAACTGGGATGCTCATGGAGCTGTCACCGTTTCATCCCTGCGAACATCCCAGAAAGCTTATTACATAACAGATGAAAGAGAAAAATGGCTTCCTCTCTCGGACCTCCCTCTTGTTCACCTGAAAGATAATCCTCCCTCTAATTCCTCTTCTAAACAAATTGACTTTTCCGTCGTTGATAATATATCACAATCCTCCACATGCTTTTCTCACCCACGACACTAAACAGTAACCAACTGGGAATGTGAGATTTTGTGTATAGTGTGTGGAAATACACTCTCTAAATTTCACGTTGTTACAATAACATGGTTCTCCAGCTGCCCCCATGTGTCAATATATCTCATGCATTGACCTCTCTAAAATGTCCAAGAAACCATGTTTAATATGTCACTGTTCACTTGTCTTAAATGTACCTGAGCAAATATGATCTGATTTATTTAATGTGTCTATTTACCCTGAACACGTTTGTCTGGTGCTGCCCAGTTTGAATGCATCCAGTTAGATGTGACCTAGTGGGACTATCTTTTAATGGATCTCTAAATGGCAATGCACAACGGATCACAGGAAGGATGGGGAGTGTAAAAGAGACAGGAAGGGGGAGATGGACAGACAGA
Organism: Novumbra hubbsi; assembly: GCA_016801125.1. Classification (NCBI taxonomy): domain Eukaryota; kingdom Metazoa; phylum Chordata; class Actinopteri; order Esociformes; family Umbridae; genus Novumbra; species Novumbra hubbsi. The sequence continues at coordinate 26,880 of JACXGK010006111.1, forward strand.
CCAAAGGAGAGAGTAGGACAAGTAGAGTTAGAGATGGAGAGAGGGAGAAAGGCAGAAAGCAAGAGATGGAGAGCGACAAACAGAAGAAGAGAGTGTGAGAGAAACCCACCGTCCTGAATGGTAGTGAGGTCTGAGATAATAACTAAGAGATAATAGGAGATAACAAATGGGATCAACAAACAACTGAGTATAGAAATATATTTATACTTAATAATGATAAAATTCCTGGACAGATCTTGAAGTAAAAGTCATTTTCACATCTTCCCTAACAATGCTCTCACCCACAAAGAGGTTGCCCTAAAGACGAGACTTCAGAGCAGGATGGTTTTGGGGTCTCACACCCCACCAAACCCCACAGAGCCGCAAGTGAACAGCCCTTCTAGACACAGTCACACTACAGAAAACCAAAAGAGAACAATTTGACAAATAGTAACAAAAGAAACTGAAAAAAAAGTGGAAATATTTTAATCTAGCTTGGCCTAAACAGACACATTAGTAGAATAATTGACCCCTGTTATGAACCCAAGAAAAACCTTGACTATGTGTAGAGTCAGATACCATACCCTCCAAACCCTCCATACCCTCCATACCCTCTATACCCTCCATACCCTCCATACCCTCCATATCCTCCATACCCTCTATACCAGGGGTGGGCAAATATTTTGGCTCGGGGGCCACATCAGGATTTTGAAATGAAATGGAGGGCCACATTTGTTTTTGTAATTTGTTAATCATAATTGATTTGGAGGCCAGAAAAGGGCCAAAGTTAAAACATGCATTACATATGTACAGTAGATCCCATATAAGGTGTAAATAGTTAACATTCTGACTCAGATGTATAAGAATGGGCTGGTGAGTTGGTTTTTTAATTCCCCCCAAAATCATTTTATTACATTCCAGGGGCCGGATGGGACAGCCTCGCGGGCCGCATTTGGCCCTCGGGCCGTAGTTTGCCCACCCCTGCTCTATACCCTCCATATCCTCCATACCCTCTATACCCTCCATACCCTCCATACCCTCTAATAAACCTGGGTCTCATGAAGGCCAGCCAGTGAGACCAGACAGTGAGACCAGACAGTGAGACCAGACTGTGTGACCAGACAGTGAGACCAGACAGTAAGACCAGACAGTGAGATCAGACAGTGAGAACATTCAGTGAGACCAGACAGTGAGACCATTCTGTGTGACCAGACAGTGAGACCAGACAGTGAGACCAGACAGTGAGACCAGACAGTGAGACCAGACAGTGAGACCAGACAGTGACCATGTTATCTGTGTCCTTTGGGGCAAATGACAAAGTAATCCGGGTGTCACTCAGAGAACACTGGCCAGCCTGTGTGTATGTGTGTGTGTATTAGTGTGTGTCTCTTTGTATGTGTGTGTGTAGGTCTTGTTGTAAATGTGTGTGTGTGTTAAACACGTCATTGGCCACAAAAACTGTGAATCTGTCTGTACTTGATTGAAACAGGCTGTCCACTGAGGGAGATTATGGTAGAAAGAGACAGAAAGAGACAGAGAGGGGGGGGGAGAGACAGGGAGAGAGACAGATAGAGAAAGAGAGAGGGAAACAGAGAGAGAGACAGAGAGACAGGGAGAGAGAGAGGGAGAGAACGGGAGAGAAACACAGAGAGAAACTGAAACCACATCTGAGTCACACCACAGGTTGTGACATGTTGATTACAAGACCACCAAATCAGCCATTTTCACTTTCTCTCGACCGCTGAAGCATCCTGAATTAGCTTTTTCAAAACAGTTAACATTCAGGTGAACTGAAACACTGTTGTACAGATAATAAAACTAACATAACATTACTACTTACTGTATGTTTCTGTCATGCACCTTGGCACCAAAAAAAATTCCTTGTATGTGTAAATGCACTTGGCAATAAAGCTGATTCTGATAAACCAAGCTAACAAATAAAAGTAATACAACAACAATATCAAAGTTCCAAAATGTATTTCACACATTTAGAGTTAGACTGTTGATCCACTGACATGATGGCTCATGGGCATGATTCACAACAGGGCATGATTCACAACAGGGCATGATTCACAACAGGGCATGATTCACAACATGGTATGATTCCCATATGGTATGATTCACAACATGGTATGATTCACAACATGGTATGATTCACAACATGGTATGATTCACAACATGGTATGATTCACAACATGGCATGATTCACAACTTGGCATGAGAGCAAGAGAAAGGGAGAGCGAGAGAAAGAGAGAAAGGGAGAGAGAGAGAAAGAGAGAAAGAGAAAGAGAAAGAGAACGAGAGACATTGGGGTTGGCTGTTCGTCTTGGTCAAAAAAGTATGCACCAGAAAAGTGGAAGAAAATCTCTGAACAGTCACTTCCCTCTCCCTCTTTCTGGGATTTCATCTGGTCATGGACTGGAAGGTCTTTAAGAGACGGGGGCAAATAAAGGTCTTTAAGAGACGGGGGCAAGTAAAGACAGCTGAAAAAGGAGGGATTGAGGGATGGAGGATGGATGGAGGATGAAGGGGTGGCAGATGGAGGATGGACGAAGGATGGAGGGATGGAGGACGGAGGATGGAGGATTGAGGGATGGAGGGATGGAGGGATGGAGGGATGAAGGGATGGAGGATAGAGGGATGGAGGATGGAGGGATGGATGGAGACAAGGGATGAGAGAGGGAAAGAGGTTGGGACAGAGTGGGAATGTGACGAGCAAAGAGGACACATGTCCTGAGACCTCCTGGTACAAGTTAGAGCAGAAATGCTGTTTGTGTGTGTCTGTTTGTGTGTTTGTACTGCGTGTGTGTGTGCTTCTTTAAGTCGTATAATTCTGCATTGTTTGACTAATGTAGTTTGTGTGAGTGTGTGTGTGTGGGGAGGGTTTGTTCTACCTCATTGTATGTGTATAATTAGTCTTATTGAGTGTGTCTGTGACTGTGTGTCTGTACGTGTTATTGGGGGTCGGTGTCAGTGTGTGTGTCCGTGCGGGTGGATGTCAGTGGTTGTGTGTGTGTGAGTGTGCAATTGTGGTTGGGTGTATGTGAGTGTGCTCTTTGTTTATTTGTCCATTCATTCTAGCTAATATCCCTGAATGGCCAGACCCAGTCAATACGGCCATTATGTCTGGACCACAATATATGGATGGGGGGTGGGGGTGTAGCAAGAAAGACAGAGGGAGAGACTATTTCTATGTGTGTGTGTGTGTCACTGTGGGGACAAACTAGATGTAGAAGGTTCATCTAAAACAGTCCTCATAACCCCAAATGAATAACTAAAGCCACAACAATAGGATCATATTACAGCAGGGCTCTAGTTACTCTTTACCACTCATTCATCTTTGGACACGTCATTATTGTGACCCCCAGGCTTTAACCAG
>JACXGK010006112.1:0-18112 GCA_016801125.1 Novumbra hubbsi
AGGGAGAGGATGGACTGTGCTGTTTAAATGACAGGGAGAGGATGGACTGTGCTGTTTAAGTGACAGGGAGAGGATGGACTGTGCTGTTTAAATGACAGGGAGAGGATGGACTGTGCTGTTTAAATGACAAGGAGAGGATGGACTGTGCTGTTTAAATGACAGGGAGAGGATGGACTGTGCTGTTTAAATGACAGGGAGAGGATGGACTGTGCTGTTTAAGTGACAGGGAGAGGATGGACTGTGCTGTTTAAGTGACAGGGAGAGGATGGACTGTGCTGTTTAAGTGACAGGGAGAGGATGGACTGTGCTGTTTAAATGACAGGGAGAGGATGGACTGTGCTGTTTAAATGACAAGGAGAGGTTGGACTGTGCTGTTTAGGTGACAGGGGGAGGGTTTGGTGGGTGGGGGAATGGTTTTGTGTGTGGGGGGAAAGGGTTTGGTGTGTGGGGCTACTACGGATTAGATAATAAGTAAAGTATAAACAGAGAAGTTCTGTGTTTACGCTTTAGGGTTAGCTGTCATTCAGAAACCCTTGTGTGTGTGATATTGCACATTAGAAGAGGATGCAGTGGTATTCACATGAACTGACCTTGTAGCCATAGACAGGCCACAGTCTCTCATAAGTGTGCTCATGGGCCCACAGCTCCAGATCCACTCCTGTTAGGGGAGACCAACAGCTGAAACGAATGGACACGATGTGCCTACAAAGACTGAGGACTCAAAGGACTAAGAGCAATTTCTGGAAAGTTCATTTTTATACTAAACATAAATGGATGATATAGGGATGGATTTAATCCTGAATGATGTTTGGCAGAACGTTGTGGCATGAGGTCATATACCACAGATATCTCTTTGTATAGTCGTGAATGCATTGGTAATTGGTTGATAATAAGTCCTAAGGCCTCTTGGGGGGGTGTGGTGTACGTTAGAGGATATTCCATGGCAGTGCACTTCGTCCAGACATTTGCTCATCATGGTCGTTCGCCATTTAGGAGCACTACATAAAGATTCCTACAATTTAAGACCACTAAAATAAAATCTCAACAACAAGCAAAAACATAATACAGGAAAACAGTCATTTTTGGGTCATGTCCAAACCTGCGTTCTGCGGTTGTAATTAAGGAAATGAAGTTATCGAAGGCCATACCGTGAAGGTACAATAGATCCTCCAGACCCGGAGCTGGCGGTTTGGTGTCATTCCGCCCGAGCCGAACCTGCATTGGAGCAGGAGATAGAAGGCGGGGTTAAGGACCTGAATATCTGAAGCCAGTCAGGCTGTCAGTCAACACCCATGTCACATCCCCAATACAACAGGGCTGGATAGAACCATGTGCGTCACCTCCATGGGTCAGAACATTGAACACAGACAGATGGGTTAGGTCCACTGTGGACTAGCCCGCCGTTTTAGACGTCAAGAGGTCAGACACACTCTCGCGCCTTTTGGCTTAACTGTCACAAAGTTAAAGATGGTGGCAGGTCTGCCTCATGGGCCACATCACAGAATTGTTCTCAACATTCGGATACTTTAACTAAAAAACACCTTTTACATTAACACGAGTTGCTGAGGCAATTGTGCATTCATTTACTGACAACTCATGAATACTATTGAATTCTTTAAGAAGAATCCATCCATCCAAGTGAGTTGTTGTGAAGAACAGTGTACATACATAGCTCTGATACTGTGTGCAGTCATCTTTGTCATCGTTAGAGCAGTACATGGGTCGGTGTCCCATAGTGATGATCCAGGGATGCTCTGCCCGGTTCTCTGGCCTGTTGGCCTCCTGGGGGCAGAGACAAAGGTCACATGTCTGTGGGTGTGGCCTGTTAGAACACTATGCTCCACCTGAGTTTCATTACCACAACCAAGCTCCTGTAAACAACACAGGGTAATTAATCCAACTGCTTCAACCAGGTTCTGCTATTTAGAAACATGACAATAAAGATTAAAAATAGAAAACGGGGAGTCTAAATGATGTGAGTTACCTCAAGATCCTTTTTAAGCCACTCATACTGCTGAAAGATGAGGTCCAGCCCATAATCAAGGAAGAAGTATATCTCAGTGGAGAGAGAGATGATGTGGGCTGACCCGACATTCCAGCTGTGGACAAAGAGCATGCAAGTGATTAACAGCCTTGACCACCCATAGTAAACATAAACTCTACTCACCAGGACACAATTCACTTGTTTATACGCCAATATTTTTTCCCGTAAGGAGCATGTCAATGATGCATATTCTGCTAACAAACTGTCACCGGTAAGGTATGCATACTACTTTCGACACATTGCCCAAACCATGAGAATGGAGCTGGTGTCATTGCCTCCTTTGCTCAGTCATTACCGGCCAGCTTGGTGGTGACCGGGGAAGACCTAGGGTATAACGGTAGCTGGAGGAGTGGGGGGAACGGGGGTCAGCTCCTCTGTGTCTGGCCAGATGTTGTCTCACAGCTCAACTGGATAGGGTCGAGTGAATAAACATGTGTCGTCATAGCAGGGGGGTAGGCCCGGCAGTGACCTCCCCCCCCCCCTCCCCCTCCCCCCCGGGTGCTCAGGCATTACCCCAGCCCTGTGTGATGCGCACGTGCCAGAGGGAAGGGGCCTCATGCCTTCCTCGGTCTGAGCCGGGGGACCGGGGAGCAGGACTGTGTTCTTGGCGGGTATTATCTTACTTCCTCAGAGACTGGGCCCGTGTGGTACGAGCCTGCCACTGGTCCATGTATGTCTCCTTTGTTCTGGAGGAACCAGACAGTCAAGAGGGGATGACCCTCTGAAACATCCTTGTCTTCACGTTGGATTATTCTTCACGGAACATCCAAAACTGCTACCGCTACGATTAACGTTATGTGTGTTTGGTCGAGGTTCTCTTACCTGTACCACAGACCTTCAGTCCGTCCAGGCATGCTAAATCGGTTCTTGTAGTTGGAAAAGTTACTGTGAAAACAGAGAGGGTTCTGCTGATTAGATGCCTGAACTCTAGTGTGCAATCTAGGTTCCCTAAATAACTCAGTAAGATAATTAGAGTCTACTATCATCACTATCATCTTGTGGTTCCCTTGGAAGTATGCTACTTCAAAACAAAGTCACTCATAGACAGCTATTGAAGAAAACACAATATAACACAATGTAGAGTATTACGATCTTCAAAATGCAGTGTCCATGGAAAGTATTCATTCCTATTTACTTTCAACTCATTTTGTTTTGTTGTAGACTTTTGTTGCATCAATCTGCCCACAAAACCCAATAATGACAAAGCATACTTTTTTTTCCTCGATTTGTGCCAATTTATTCAAAATAACTAAAACAAATCATGCAAATAAGCATTAAGACCCTTTATTTTGTGCTTCCTAGAAGAGTCTTGGGGATGAATCACAGCTTCCAGTCTTCTTAAAAATGCCTCTATCAGCATTGCAAACCTGGATTTGGGTAGTTTCTAAGAATCTTCTGCGAAGATCCTATAAAGCACTGTCAGATTAGATGAGGTTCAAGTCAAGACCTTCTTAGTAAGTCACTCCAGTGTTGTCTTGGCTATGTGTTCAAGGTAGTTTTCATGCTCCAGTCTTTGGTCCTGTGTGCTCTGGATCCAGTTTTCTTCAAGGGCCTCTCTGCATGTTGCTCTGTTCATCCTGCACCTAATTCTGACCTGTCTCCCAGTTCCTTCATTTTCAAGGCATCCCAAAAGCATGGTATTAGCTAGGTGGTGAGGGGCACCTAGTTTTCAACAGACATAACGCTTGGAATTCAGGATTTTTAGAATCATTAGACCAGACAATATTTTTCCTCATAGACTCATAGTAGGCATGTCATATTTACTTTTCTCTAGCCACTCTATCATAAAGGCCTGATAGATAAGAGTTGCATATATTGTGGTTCTTCTGTCAGGTTCTCCCATTTCTGCAGTAAACCTGATGCTCTGTTAGAGTAGCCATTGAGTACTTGGTCACCTCCTCCTTTTCTGGTTACATAGTTTGGGCGAATAGCCAGGAACAGCTTTGGCCGAATGCACCACGCAACTTGCAATACTTTCGCAAAGTAGTTCTAACTCTCGCCACATATGCCTGGTAACAAATCTCAGAGGTGTACGAAGAGTTCCTTGAACTCCATGGCTTTATTCGGTTCTCTGTAATGCATCTTGAAGTGTGGGACCTTATACATAGACAGGTGTGTGCCTTTCAAAATGATTTGCAATCAATTGAACTTGCCAGAGGTGGACTCCAAGTAGAGGCACCACGAATGATCTAATAACGCTGGTGAGCCTTTGAGCTCAATGGGGAGTGTCAGGCCGAGGGGCCTGAATATATTGGATTTCATTTTTTGCATTTTCAATAAATGGACACAAATGGAGGGTGGGGGGGGGGCTGTTTTAACTTTGTCATGATAAGTATTGTGTGTGGATTTATGGCAATCGTTTTTCTATTTAATAAATCATATTGCGGAAACGTTATGGGGTCTGAATACTTGCCAAATGCACTGTAATTATTGTCATTGCTAATTATGGTTGTACCCTCTCCACGTAATACCACACTTACAATAACTTCGAGTCACGTACATCCTTCCGATGACTAGACTGTGGTGGCTACATCAGTATGGCATCCCGGCATCAGTCCACCATCCACAAAAACACTACCCCAACCCCCTGCTACAGCCATGATCTGTCCGTGGTCACTGGCCACCTCTCCAGACAGGACAGAATGTAACAGTTCTTCCTCTGTAACGCCACCCCTTTAACCGCTGGTCATTTATCAACTAATGTGTCAGAACCACCAGACTGGGACACAAACCGAACCAGTTCCCGTAATGAAAGAAGATCCAAAATAAAACACCAGATTTGTGCCTTGAAGAGTGACATTCCCGGACACGCTCCGCACCCACCCAAATATGTGGCATTTTGTAAATGTTTAAATTCTCTAAACCTGTGTTGACATGAAGAATACCAAAAGTATTAGTCTTTCTAAGAAAAATGATCACTAACAAAGGTAGGCCAAGGGAGGATCTCGTTGTATGGTTACGGGTTTGAGATTTTGTAAAACCAAACAAATCGTCCTTGTAGTTATAACCTTAATACAAAAAACACATATGGTAATATAGATACACTTATAAAGATATTAATAAAGTCAGGTCACTGGCAGGTCAACTGACAGGGTTAAAGCAAAGGTAATTAACCAGAGATGGTTAGGGTAAGGGATAATAAGAAAAAAGGTGGGATTAGATCAGGGTTCTCAAACCGGTTCCACGGAGGGCCGAGTGTCTGCAGGTTTTTACTCTCACCTTGTACTTGATTGATTAATTATGTCAGTAATTGGTTAGGTCTACCCTCATCTGGTTATTTAGGTCTGAACCTGGAACCAATTTACAGGAAAAAACTAAAACCTGCAGACACTCGGCCCTCCGTGGAACCGGTTTTAGATTGTCATACAAATACAAACTCTGTAGTTCAGGGGTCTCCAAACCGTTCCACGGAGGGCCGAGTGTCTGCGGGTTTTCACTCTCACCTTGACCATGATTGATTAATTATGTCACTGATTGGTTAGGTCTACCCTCATCTGGTTATTTAGGTCTGAACCTGGAACCAATTTACAGGATAAAACTAAAACCTGCAGACACTCGGCCCTCCGTGGAACGGTTTGGAGACCCCTGCTGTAGTTAATGGGATTGCTCAACCTCGGGATCAAGATTACATGGTCCAAGTCAAAGCATAGACAATACCTCAATACTTGGTGACGTATGACGGACCTCAAGTTGTAAAATATTTTGTGAATCATAATTAAAAAAATGAATTCTTACCACATTTCTCGTATTGGAGGATCTAATTTTATAAGAACGTGAAGTCTAGTAGAAATCTTAAATGACAGTATCCTGTAAAAAAAATGTTCATTATGAAAACTACAATCCGTTTGTTTTACATGGTACAGCCGACGCTAGGTACTGTTAAACTAGTGCTGCATGTAGCCTAACGTCACCACTCACCAACTGCCCAAGACTAACCAAGCTAGCGAAAGCATAAAAGAGGAGGCAAGGAACGAATCTCCGCAAGATTGAAACTCTTCGCCCACCTATGAAGCCCATTAAAGGAACCCAGCCATGTGCTTTGGTAACAGGAGAGCTACTTTAACCGCGCTAATATTTAGACTACGAACCAAGCAGCAGGCTATAACGAGCGCAGAAAACATGCTCTACAAATTATAGCTCAAACAAAAACCGCTCTACACACGTGAACCATGAAGGACCTTGTGCTAAAAACTACAACTAGAAACAGCAACAGACGCCGATTAAGCCAAGCCCTTTGGAAGTGGCGTGGTGGAGTGGTGTTCAGGCCCAATGGGAAACTATTCGGACTGTGCTTATTTTGGTTCTATTTTAGACATATTACGACCCTTGTCCCGACCCCCAACCCAACAACGCAGATGAAGTTGATGGCACATCAGGGGCACGGCCCTCCTCAACCCTGTGCAGCGATAGGAGGGTAACATATACTAGTCACATAAACGGATTGCATGGACAGCAGAAGCACAACCCATACCCAACTGTATCAGGCATTGGTGGACGCAGTGATGACACAACCGCAAACGACTTGGGACAAAATGGAAAATGTCTTGAAATTGATTTTGTTCTTGGTAGGCTTCGAACTCACTCAGCTAGCATAGCAGGACCCCCAAAAGGAGGAAACAATGGCACACACCTTAGGACATGAATCCGTGCTGGAAGCATTTGCTGGCCCGTTCTAGGTGTTTCAAATGACAGCTACACTGGCCCCACCATGTCAACAAAGTTTGCCACGGTAAGTACACTTACCGTGGTTTAATATATATCATGTTCACGTAACTTCTAACTCAAGACGTCCAGTCTCCCTTGTGTGCTTATTTTTCCATAACTACTACAAATACGCTGTACTGGGGAGGGACACGGGGAAGTTGGCATTTAGGGGACTGGTGGCAAGGCGTGGGAAAAGGTGCGGGAGTAATCATAAACTGATATGCAAGCCACTCCTGGTGGCAGTTTGGGGGAGCTCAGGCGGTCCATCTCTCGCAGGGCTTTACTTTGGCCCAACTGGCTGCCACTGGAAGGTTCTAGAACATTTATGGATCTACTGGTTCACACACCTAATGCACGTCCCCATATAAACTGTTTAGAAACAAACAATCCATTCTTCCTTGTGATTCCACCGAATGAGTCTGCACTAAACTATGCCCACTCAGTCCCAGCCTTTTGAGACAATAAAGGAACACTTATAGCCAGAATATCAACGGACATCATGGCTCATTGTTTCAAATGGCAACATGCACATCCTTATTGACTCAGACGGGCCGGTGATCAATAGATTGCAAAGGGGAACAAAAGCCCTCTTAGTTTGGGCCTTAGCGTCTCATGTAGACATCATCACCTCATGCAGCTGGAATGCGGTGATCTCTTGCGGTCAGCCCAGCACTGTTGGCTTTTGGTTGGAAATGAAAAACAGAAGCCAGCTGCTACAAGTTCTGTTTCTGACGAGCGCAACAGAACCAAACAAAATGTTATCGGACAGAGCCGGCAGTAGGCTTTAGGTTATGTAGTGGAGTTGGAATACATTTTGTTATATCATGTTGTGATATGAGGCCATGGAAAAGCGGCTACCGTTAGCAGCTCCGTGATTAAGGCCAGGCAGGAAGCAGACGAGGCACCATGCATTACAGAGAAGACCAGACCTGAACATTAACGTAAAGCGCCGTTACAAGACGGCTTCTCACTCAAACACTAAATCCCATATGCAAACAGACAGACACATAGTGTAGGCATTGTGTTGCAGCAGGTGAACTTCAGGTACCATGTCTTCATGCAGACCTGTCAGTGAGCTGATAACCTACACCTCGACTCCCAGGACACTGTCATGTTTTGTATTGAATTGGCTCAGAAACAAACTCACAGCCAACTTGACTTGGTCATTGTGGGGGAATTAAACAAAAACAACTTCAGAGGGTATCTATCTGTAGTTTCTATGAGCCTACACACAAGATAAATCTCAGTTAGTGTTTATTTTGGATATGGTTTACTTGTTTGCGATATCGGTGGATCTTGTAATCGCTCCAAACCTTACAAGAAGTGGTCTTCTATAGTGGATAAGCAGTGGTTACTCCACTCTGACCAAACAACAGTTATTCTGAGCTTCCATAGCTGTCCTACAGTACACTAGCAGTACACTAGAGTACACTAGTAACTAGTTTTGTGACACCAGAAGTAGTCACACATTAGCTTACTAAAGTAAAATTTGTATGTAAGAATATTTAGCTGGGCCTCACATAAAAAGAAGCATTTTGTAGGTACGGTTTGAGTTACAATTAGAGGTAGGGTTTAAGGATAGGCTTAGAGCAAGAGTTAAGATTATGATTTTGAGGTTAAGAATTCTGAATCCCAAACAAGATCTCACAAATATGGCAGGACAACTTTTAAGTGTTTGATGGTGTGTGTATAAGTATGTGAGGATGGAGAGGTTTACTAGATGTTTTAGATGCTGGTTAGAAAGATGGGGTTTCAGAAGCTTTTGGAAAAGTCAGCGACTGCTTTCCTAGCTTCAGGTTAAGGGTTCCACCATTGGGGTACCAAGCCAGAGAAGATGTGTTGGTGTTTTTTTTTAGGTTATCTATCTTTAATGTGTATGTGTAAACTTGTTTTACCATGCTGGGTGAATAGCGGGTAAATGGCATATTAGCATACGAAGTATGAACATTTCTTTTCGCGGAATAGCTTTTTTTTCTCAGAACAAGAATAGACTGTCGAGTTATTTGTTTCTGGACTTGGATTTGGATTTGTGATTGAGCCTGTAATCAAACCCACAAAAACTGATGCTGAATTAGTCTAAAGCCTCGTTTTATTGCTTCTTTAAATCAGCACAACAGTTTTAAACATAATCACAAAAGGGCTTTCTAATGATCAATAAGCCTTTTAAAATGATAAACTTGGATTAGCAAACAAAACGTGTCATTGGAACACAGGAGTGATGGTTGCAGATCATGGGCCTCTGCAAACCTATGTAAATATTCGACTTAAAAACAACATTAAATTAACCGCCGACTATCAGCTCACTAGGTGGATATCTTTCCAGAATGCATTTCAGTAATCTCCTCTAAAAACTTCCTTAGAAGTGCTAAAATAGTGTCCACATACATTAGACAGCGCAAATAATTAGTTTACATGGGAAATGACTGCTACTATTCAATTGATATCACAAAGTAGATTGCAACCCAAGCTGAATGATTAAAAAACTATTGTCAAAATAGGTTTCTCCACCCCACAGATTTTAAATTTACAATATTTGAATGAGTTTCTCTCTTGCAGAAATCTACTATGCAGTTTTTGGCAGCCTTTCTTCGTATCCACCCTGCAAAGCTTTATGTCAATTTCCATACATAACTACATATAATAAATGTATTTCTAGAAATCTTAAGAGCAGATGTTAAAGGATTAGTGTAGTCTAATGTATAATTGTGTAGTGTAGTCTAATGTATAATTCTCAGATACATTTCAATCAAAAATTGTTTTTTAGTAGGTTTAAATTCTGTTTGATGCCCTGACACTTATGCTGTGTGGGTGTGTAAGAGAGAGAAACGGACAGGGTGGGTCAATGAGAGTCCGTACGGTGTGAGAGAGAAACGGACAGGGTGGGTCTATGAGAGTCTGTACGGTTTGAGAGAGAGAAACGGACAGGGTGGGTCTATGAGAGTCTGTACGGTTTGAGAGAGAGAAACGGACAGGGTGGGTCTATGAGAGTCTGTACGGTTTGTGAGAGAGAAACGGACAGGGTGGGTCTATGAGAGTCTGTACGGTGTGAGGGAGAGAAACGGACAGGGTGGGTCTATGAGAGTCTGTACGGTGTGAGGGAGAGAAACGGACAGGGTGGGTCTATGAGAGTCTGTACGGTGTGAGAGAGAGAAACGGACAGGGTGGGTCTATGAGAGTCTGTACGGTGTGAGAGAGAAACGTACAGGGTGGGTCTATGAGAGTCTGTACGGTGTGAGGGAGAGAAACGGACAGGGTGGGTCTATGAGAGTTTGTACGGTGTGAGAGAGAGAGCACGTAAGTCAGGCGTGTGCCAAGTTATCTAAAAGTGACTACGTTTTATAGCGTTTTCATTTACTCCCACAATTACATGCATTGATGATGATGATTGATGATGATGATGATTTTATTTCTGCCACATTGGCAGGCCACTGGATATAAGAACAACTGAATATGTTCCCAGTAGCCTATTAGGTCAGGCGTAAACAGTGGAAAGAAAATTCCAGCGTGTTTTTGTTAGTAGAGAAGTATCTAGTAAAGGTTTTTGTAGCAAGGGTAGAAATTAAGCAACTAAGAAATTAAACTCTAAAGACACTTAGTTTGTGTGACTGATACTTGATTTGGTATAGTACAGCACGTTTTAGGTACTTTAAAAGTTGCTTTACTTTAGAGTGTTACCTTAAACCCAGTCATTTTTAACCATCACTTGTTCCTGTGCCTATAACCCCTGGACCTACATACCTACAACAGAGTGGTAACATTGCGTTAAGTTTCTTAAAAAAACGCCCAGAGTGTAAAATAGAAAGATAAAAAGACAACACAGGGAGCAAATAAGTTCCTACTGACTATGCAGACTCATGGTTCCCAGGACAGGTCATGTAGGGCACGTAGGCTGCTATGGACTGGATCTGACGCATGAACTCATCTCCAATCCTGCCATTGTCCTGAAACGGTTTCATATAGTCACTTACCAGCAGCAACAGAGCAATTACTTCTTATATAATAATTCTGACAGGGCAAAACTTAACAGCCATTAAAAAGCCATAAAGGTCTATAAATAGTGCTATAAATAAATGTTCCGGACAGTTTTAGGAATGTTCTATTTAAATATCAAACAAAACCCCAATGAAACAAAAACCCTTCATTTCACAAATATTTAAAGGGTGGCAATTATGATGAAAGTGTGGTGAATGGCATGGCCTTCTTCTGGTTTCATACTGAAGATATCAAGGAAGCCGTAGAGTCAGATATCAAAATCAGAATGAATTGCGGTAATTCATATTTTCGGTTGTTTTCAGCTATTTCCTCCATATCTGAAAAACGTATGAATGGAACAACATGTACAACAACGCTGTAATATAATGTGTGTAATGGCAGCCGATGATGTAGCGGATGGAAGGGTGTCATTCTGGTTTGCTTTAGCCCCACTCAAGTGCGGAGACGTCACCAGAACCTTTGCGCAGGAGGAAGATTATGGTCTGGGCCTATTTGGATGACCTATTGATCCTGGCCTCGTTAGAATCGGCCCTCGACCGTCAGAGGCAAAGCCATGCAGGCCTGGGGAGTAGACACATTTCTAGCTGTGTGAGTGTATCGTTGTGACTTGTGAGTCAGCAGACATACTCGCAGGGAGGCTGCCTCCCCTGCCCTTTACCGAGGCTCCTTCCTTCCGCTCTACTCGGTCCAGGGGCCGTGTCTGAGGCGCTAGGAAGGCTCTCCCAATCACAGGAAGTGAATTCATTTCTGCCCTCGTGTTTGTCTCCGCCAGCTGCTTTTTCCGTAGGGTTCGCTCCCCTTTTTGTGTCACCATGGTCTTTCACTTTGAGATTGTGTGGTCTTCGGACTGAACCTGTAGGCCTAACTGACATGATACATCCAATAAAAATACAATTGTTTTGGCTAATTCACATTTCTCCAGAACTCCAAGCCACTTGTGACAACGACAGCAACATTATTAGGTTTGGTGAAACATGACCTCTGTCTACTTCTGTCTTGGCTGAAAAGAGCTGTGCTCATTTAAACCATTAGTTAGTTCAGTGTTTCTTGCCAAATCCAGTTTCATAAAAGAAAAACATTTAACAGCCACGCAGTTTGATACAGCAGCTTGATTAAACCATGTCCCAGGTATTATCTGCTGATAAAAAACACTGTAATGGGATGCCAGAGAAAAAACTGAACAGAGTCTGTCATGGTGGATGTAAGCAGACAACAAGATGCCTTTACTAAAGCCTCTTACAGTGAGAATATCACTGTCTCATGTCTATATTGCCCCCTTATGCTCATACAGTAGTTCTAAAGATCCCATGTGAAACAACTCAGCATAAATATTATGTGCTGACAAGTAATATATATATATATATATATAAAAAAAACATAAACATATTTAGATAATTTACCTCATCCATGTCATATGCAAAGTCCCCTAGAAAACACAAAATAACAATCATGCAAAAGTTGTCTAAAATGCTATCGACAATAGTATAGTTAAGAGCAACAATTGTTCATATTATAAAGGATCATCCCCAGTGGGTAGTTACACCGCACTTACCAACGTGTAGAATGGCATCATACATCCCCACCTGGGTCTCCTTCTGCAGTCTGGCCAGAGATTGAGGGTTCTCATTGCCCATGTCCCCATAGATCGCCAACCTGGGACTCCAACTACTGCTCTCATTCAGAGCAGTAAAGGCGAACACATCACTCCAGCCAGCCTCACTGCCACAATGGTAAACTGTTGTCAACAGAGGGTACAAAACACTGTCAATATTACTATGATGACAGGCCACAGACCCCTAACCAGACACACACACCCGAAAGGCCACGGACACCCGACAGGACACGGACACCCGACAGGACACGGACACTTCACCGGACATGGACACTTAACCTACCATAAGCAGAGGCAGGTCTTAGGTCAGTAAGAGTGACCCTGTGGATATACATTTTCCTCCTCTCCGACCCACCATCGACAAACAGAGTTGTGTTGCCCTTGGCGGTCAGCTCAAACAACCGCCCCCCCCACGGGCCGTATTCCACGATGCTCTCGTCCGTCTCTTTAAAGGTGGTCCAGGTGATCTCCATAGAGCCAGGAAGCCCTGGGGGGAAAAACACCTTGATCATTTTCCAGCCAGGGGCCTGCTGATTGGACCGCTAACCCTGCCTTCCTGGAAGCATCAACACTTTGATACACTTAAACAAGCTGGGATACACACTCAAAGGGCTAATATTGTTTTATAGGTCATATGTTTGTGATTGGAATATCCCTGTTGGAAAGATTTTGCCTTGGAGATTTGAACTGAGGTAAGCAATGTATTGGAAGAGAGTGCATTCCTTATCTAGGAGGCATGCATGATCAAATGCCTCCCACATGGTCCCTTTTCTCACATTCCCATTAGAACAGAAAGTTGCCCTTAAGACAGATCAAGCGACTAAAATCTTTATAACAGTTATTGTGTGTGAAAGAATTGTCAGCGTTTACAAACCGAAGACTGAAAGCTTCTGTTCCTAGGAAAAGCCAAATTCAGGTCCTGTGTAGCCCAGTAGGCAGAGTATGGCTCTTGTGACACCAGACTTGTACATTTCATTGTGGGGCCAGTACAAAGAAATATGAAAATGAATGCAGTCTGGATAAGAGTGACTTCTATATTATTTAAATAAAGGCACTACACTACATTTCAAAATACCTACTGGGTATGCATCTTACTGCTATAACTATAATTTTAAACAGAAAAAAAAAAACATTGATCATATTTAAGATTAATGGATACCAATAAAAGACATACCTGGATAGGAAATGTGTACCTGCTCAGGCTGGGTCCCAATTGGTGGGACACCAAAAACTGGCAGAGGTGCCAAACTCAGCAACACAAACACAGCACCAACAGACCCCATGTTTGGACTAATCCAGCAGTTCTGTCAAAAAAGGAGTCATGTAGTTCAGAAGGAGGAAGTGGAATAAATAATCCGGAATCTGCAGCCACATGACTTTTGTGGCCCTCAGTGAAAGTCACATGATGTTGATGCTACATTTAGTTAGGCTAACTAGACTTTCTGCTTCCCGTAAATGAACAACAGCTTTTCAGGGTCCAATCGAATTACAGAAAACAATATTAGATTAATGTTCTTGCAGAGTAGTGTCATCAGTGTCTCAGTCATCCAGTCAGTGTCTCAGGATCAGCCAATCTAACTGCTGACAACAAAAAGCACTTGTGAAGTCTGCAAAAATAAAATGATTGTTATACAAGAAGTCAAAATGACTCTTATAATATTGCTTTTTAAAATGAACAAATGAAAGTTTCAATATATAAAGATTTGTAATGAACTTTGGTTATTTTCAAAAATAATAATGGTAAATAGTAATGGTTCAAGCTAATTCCTTGTATGTGTAAATGTACTTGGCAATAAAACTGATTTTGATTCTGATCACCTGTCTTTGTGAGAAGCGGTTCAGATTTTGAACACTAGATGGTGCAAAAACAATGATGCGTAAAATAGTAAATACATTGTGCACTGTTCAGAATCTACATCTGTGTTCAGGACTCAGGGAATGAACAACTGGTAACTGTCGCGTACAGCTCTAATATAAAAAAGATTGCTGCACCAGCCTCATGGCATTAAGATTACAAAGTATACCTTGCTATACATAGTCTTTTGACTGACAGGAGGTAGGTACATGTAGAATAGCAGAAAAGTAAGCAGTAAAAAGTTATGTATAGTACTTATAGGTCCGGTTTCGCAGACACATTAATCCTGTCCTAGACTAGTCATAACCTGTCTGGGAACCCGGGCCATAGTAAATTAGCTATATAAATACACTAACCATAATTAAACTGTGTAGCAAGCTACTGTATCTTGATATATATATATGTATTTTATAAATATATAGCTAGATTGTAAGGCTACATGTCCGTTGAGGGAGGCAGTTAGCCCTAATATAATATGCAATTTTACGTCTGAATAAGAGTGAGCGCCTGCTAGATTCAGCTAATGTGTTGTTTACGTGAACAGTATTGTAACGTACAATGGTGCGAATAACAGCAGTTAACGCCAACTGCAACGATTCTGGTTGATAACTATATCTAAGATATGTACGTGTCATGAAATTTCTAACAGCAACTACCCAACTACAACTATAACTTGAAATTCGCAAAACTATCAAACCTGGAGAAAGCATTTATTAGGCAAATTAGCTCTCACC
This sequence comes from Novumbra hubbsi, assembly GCA_016801125.1. NCBI lineage: Eukaryota > Metazoa > Chordata > Actinopteri > Esociformes > Umbridae > Novumbra > Novumbra hubbsi. Next base: position 14,943 of record JACXGK010006112.1, read on the forward strand.
GTTTCTGCTGAGCTACGTCATTGCTTAAAACGACGAAAAGGTGCTCGCAAGGAATTGTGGGTAGAACCTGTTGGTTGTGTTGCTCTACGGAGTTTGCCCTAAGAGTTCCCCGCTGAGTTTTTCCCAGCTACACGTCCTTTATTCACAGGAGGGGGGAGGAGGGGGTCTATCCGATAATAGATTCTGAGGAACTTTGAGTAGTATGGATTTAAAATGTAAAAAAGGTGTGTAGACCAGGCTAAATTGACTTACAGTGATTTAGTTATACCCACTTTCTGTTAATTGTTATTTCCACCCTGAAGTGGTGCAAAAAATTTTGTACTGTAATGTCAAAACATTTTCTGCACCATAGCAACCCAATTTGTTATGGAAGTAACATCAAAATACATCTTTAATTGTCTCTTATCAGTTTAGTTTACATTTTTTAAAACACATTATTTGATGTAAAATGCGCCTGACTGATTTATTTTCAGAATAAAACATTTCCTAAGCTTTATTTGTTTAAAAAACGTCCTTACTTTTGGGTGGATTTGTGATAAGTGTTTTCATTTCCAGTGGTTCTCTTCCAGACAGGTGTAATTTTGTTATAATTTTGATTAACTTTTATTAAGTTTAAGGAGTTTGGATTTATAATGATTGCAATTTGTCCTTAACCACCAGGCAATTAATAATGACCTCTGAGGAGCAGGACAGTGACGAGGGAGAATATCATAGCATTGAAGATGCTCTTCCCAGGGATATGGCCCAGTACAGAGTTATCTACTCCCATGCAAAGAACACCAATGAGGCAAGTTTTAGCATGAAAGGGGTGGGATTATTTTCAGTGGCAGTTTGCTATAGACCAGTAATGACCCATACAGAGTACCAGTATAATATTGATATTATTTCATCTGTTATCATGTAGTTATCAACAACATTATACAAATCAGAATCCATTAATATTTTACATTCTACAAAGTAACCACAAGTTGCATTGATGACAGCTTTGCAAACTCTTGGCATTTTGTCAACCATAGAGAATTAGGTCATTGTGAAGGGTCATTGTCCTGTTGAAAAACAAGTGATTGTCCAACTAAGTGCAAACCAGGTCAGTTGGCGTTTTGTAGCAGAATGCTGTAGTAGCTGTGCTGGTTGAGTGTGCATTGAATTGTAAATATATCACAGACAGTGTCCCCAGCAAAGCCCCACACCATCACACCTTCTCCATGCATGCTTCACGGTGGGAATGGCACATGGGAAAAAGAGTAACTAAATGAGGTAGTTATACTGAATGAGTGTTTCCAAACGTTTGGTACTGTTTGTTTTTTTGAAGAAAACAACTTCAGGTTCCTTGAAATGTATTCAGCTATATGTGTTGTCCTTTTAGTTGGAATTCCGTGAAAAGGAAGACGTTATTAAGAAGAGGTAGGGTTTTCCTTTTTCAAACATAGATGCGTAAAAAAATACAGTGGAATACAATTGACACCTTTTTTTTATTGCTTCATATCATTTATGGTTGTGCCTTTGTGTCTGGGTATTCCGCCATGTTTCATAGATGTTCAGCTGGTCGTACGGGGTACAACCCGGGGTACAACCCGGGGTACAACCCGGGGTACAACCCAGGGAGACCCAAGCGGGTTGTGTCATGTAAAAGGAAGACCCACCATCTCACTGTTAGTCGGAGGAAGCAGAGAACGTGCTCTGTGGCCAGCAAGCATAAGGAAATGACCAGGATGCAGGACATGGAAGAGATGTTTTACATGGACCCATGGGAGTATCCATCCACCGTCACTAATAGTAGCAAGACAGGGGCGTGTCTTCCCAAAGACAGTGACGACCTTTCAGAGGTTTATTCCAGTGGTGCATTAGTCTTAAGTGTTGGTTGTTGTATCATCATGATATGCTTGTTGTCACATACAGTTTTGGAGTGTGCTCCATTTCTGCATTTTATTTTTAGTTGTCAAAAGACCACAGCACAATGATGGAGGTGCTGTTTGGAAGAAACCTGAGACTGACTGTTGCCTTGACCCTATGGCAGAGAAATGTTGGAGAACTGCTGGCATATTTCTTAAGGTGCTGTAGAACATGCTACTATGTTTCTTTTTTTAAACATTGTAGTCAAGTTTGAAATGCTTAAAATGTCTTAGATTGTTTATCATCATTCCTATGTTCTCCCACAGAATCCAACACTCTGGTGTGTTTGTTGATTTTCTTCCAATGATAATAAAAAGGTAAATGTCATATATATTATACACATATGTGTGTATATATATATGTATATATATATATACTACCAATACGGTAACAGTCCAGAATTTGGGACACAATTACTGTGTAAACACTACGGTGTGTCCAAACTTTGACGAGTACTGCATATATAATGTATGTCTAGACTGTGTACAAAGCATTGACTACAATGAATGATTCCTGCCATTCCTTTTATCTTTTTCGATAGCCTTGATGACGAGTCACCAAGAGTTTCCATTGGCTGTTGTGTTGACCTTTTCCCCCTTGTGAAAAAGGTCCTCACCAATCCATATGAAGAGTGAGTAGAAACACCCCATAAGATATACATGCCGTAGGCTAACCCATTTACAGCAGGTATAAAATGATTACTTGCTCACTTCTTCTAGGCATGTACAGCCGCTTGATCCCGCAAGCTTCCACTTAACGCCACCCGGATGTTTGTCCGGTCATGATGAGTAGGCTTGAGTTTGGAGCCGGCTACCGTTTCACCAGGACCAATCAGCAGACTTTTCTGAATTATGAGTGTGGTCAAGGTGGTGACGGGTAGGAAATGCCTGGAAATAACAACAATGGATTCTTCTCTTTTCAACTCGGGGGAAGATGTTTTTGCTCTACTTCCAACTGTTGTTGGTTTGATTAGTTGAAGATTTTACTTGCAAATTAATTCTCAATGCCAATTGGAAATGCCCCGTGCCCACATGGTTTGAATTACAGCCAGACCAGCCTGATATCTGTGTAGAGTTTAAATGTATGCGGGATCAGACGACTGTGCAAGTCTGAGCATCTTCAACCTCAATACAATACCAATATGAAAAAATAAGAAAGACGATTAGAATCATATTTCAAGCAGTAAGGAAACTGATATGTACACAAGAGGTAGTGTGCAGAGAAATAAAACTGGTATGTACACAAGAGGTAGTGTGCAAAGAAATAAAACTGGTATG
>JACXGK010006112.1:18212-30298 GCA_016801125.1 Novumbra hubbsi
AAGAGGTAGTGTGCAAAGAAATAAAACTGGTATGTACACAAGAGGTAGTGTGCAAAGAAATAAAACTGGTATGTACACAAGAGGTAGTGTGCAGAGAAATAAAACTGGTATGTACACAAGAGGTAGTGTGCAGAGAAATAAAACTGGTATGTACACAAGAGGTAGTGTGCAAAGAAATAAAACTGGTATGTACACAAGAGGTAGTGTGCAAAGAAATAAAACTGGTATGTACACAAGAGGTAGTGTGCAGAGAAATACAACTGGTATGTACACAAGAGGTATCGGCAGAGAAATAAAACTGGTATGTACGCAAGAGGTAGTATGCAGAAAAAAAACACCGGTATGTACACAATAGGTAGTATGCAGAGGAATTCATCTGTTATACAAAAATAAGCAAAAACACTCAAAGTTCACAAAAGGGCACCCATCTGTAGTCACCATATTGGGTATTATTCGTCATATACATTATTATTATGCATTCATGACCACCCGACCAAAATCCCTCCATGTTCTCTTGCAGTTACCTGGTAGTTGGTTTACAGTGGGTAAAGTCAGTGTTGAAACACTGGTGGCCAGAGCTCGTGGCGAGTGGACCAAGTGACACTCAGAGTACGGATGGGTATGTTGACTCGCTGCCTTGGCGTGGTTCAGTGGTTAGGCCGGCACAAGCATGTGTGATTGAAATGTCTCTTAAATATCATTGCAGAAATGTTCAAGTATTCAAACAGCAGCTAAAGGATTTTTGGAACCAGGAGCCATATTTGAGTTCAGTTCCAGGAACTGCGGAGAAGATTGCAAAGGTGGGTTTGAAGTTTGATAATGTAACTTGTGACCTTATTTAAATAACCTTTTGAATATACCTAAGAGAAGTACTAATATTCCTAATCAAATATGTTCTCTTCATTCTTGTTCTCCAGGTTCTACACTTTTAAAACTGCCCTGACTGCAGTAGTGGCCCAAGCCAAGCTCCTGACAATCTGATGTTGGATATTCACATGTCCAAACAAATCATAACACACAATGTACTGATGACAGTGAGGTGCACTAGCAGAGGTTGGATGTGAGGAAAACACATCTGCTAAAGGGATGCCCTCTCAAATCATAGACAAAGCACATTTGTGAGCCTTTTTCTTTTTAAGTCAAAATCATTTGAATTTGAGATGACCAAAATGATATCATGACTTTGCTTCACAATGGCAAGAAATTCATCCATCAGATAAGCGTACATCAAACTGACTGGTTATAGAACCATTTGAAGATGTGTTTAATGAATTCAATTGGATCTTGATTTCAAACTTTTCCTTTACTGTAAATGTGAATAATTTCCAAATGCAATATGTTAATAGGATGTGACTCATTTGTGCTCAGCGGTGGTGTTTCGGAGTGCCGTGCCATGTGGTTGATGAGATGGCGGTCTTTAGTGAAAAGAAAGAGGTGACAGACTGTAGTGGTAAGTGCTGTCTGCTCCAGATGGCTGCTGCCTAGTTATTAACTAGCTATAGCCACTCCAGATGTTTTCATACCTCTAGTCAGTATGCTGAAGTTTTGGTTAGAGCCCATTGGAGGAAACCCAGACAGTGATTTTGGGACAGTGATTTTTCCTCTTTTGGCTTTATTCTGTGGATTTGAAATTGAAGAACTACCATGAGGTTAATGATTTTATTTGGTTGTTTTGTATGTCAAAGACACAACAATTCACTTGCATTTACTTAACCAAAACAATATTTAATCACAATATCAACATTTATTTTAATATGTTGGTAACATTTTACGGAAAACAAAAAGTTTAGTGCTTAGTGATGAATACGGATGGAAAAAGCAATTTTCCTTTGACTGTATTCATGATACAGCACTGCCTCGCTTGACCTATTGCTTAAATACATACTTACCCTATTTAAGGGCACAAAAAAGTAGTGGAACAGATTAATGTCTGAATGCGTATACTGCCTTATGTGCACAGGTACTACTGCACTGTTAATTCAAATTAATTCCACTGCTTTTTGGCAAGAACTCTGTTTTTTATCTCTTCCCATTTCCTGTGAAAAGAAAGCAGAAAAAATAAATATCTTAAAAAATATTATTGATATCATTATTGATTATCAATATTAATATAATTTGTACAGTATTGTACAAATGAGTAGGCCACCTGAGATTATCTTTTTAAAGTTATTTATTTGAGCAGTACCTTTCTATTTTCACTGTGTAACAAAATAAAGAGCTATTTAATACAAACGTTTAAAAATGTCTTGTCAAAACGTTCATTGATATCTTGTGAAATGGCATATTATTAATAACAATAATAATGTATTGCATTTGTAAAGCGCTTTTCAGTATAGAGGAATAATTTCAAGTGCATTAAAAAGAAAATAAGAGAAGAGACTTTTTAAACGGATATGTCATAATGTAATTTGAATAGTGTAAATCCTGTGGAAGACCCAGAAGCTGTCTGCGTGTGATGATCAGTACTTGTAGGTCAGCTCTAATCCAGGGCATCTGGCTAATCGTTTAAAGACGTCCTACCAGAAATGGCCTGTTAGGTCAGCTGTCATGTTCCAGCTAGAAACATAGAATTGCAGAAAGGCATCAAGCAGAAGAGAGACTGTTTCCTAGCTGCAACATATCATACAAGATCATTTCTTGTTATAAATAAATAACTAATCATCATCTACATCGTAAACAGAAAAAGAAAATAATGGCTTATTAATCAGAAACTTACCATCGTGAAGATCATTTGTTCACGCTTCATCCAAATGGTGATTTGTTTATGTATTGTATGTTTCTTTAAATGATATATTTTTCAAGTTCTCCTATAACAAATGGCTTTAACCGACCTCTGCATGTCAGGGTGATGCAGGAACTGTGGGCTCAGCAGGACTAATTCAGGCCACGACCTCTTGTTTGCTGCCCCACTATGTCTACTTAAATAAACCGGCATTGCAACACCAAGACAAAGGTTGAAATCTCTTCTTCCCCATGATTGGGGGAAGTGAATGGAAGACAATGATAATGAGCTGACCATCCCACTTCACACAGATAGACAGAGATTGGTCCCCATGTTACCTGTTGTGACGTAACAGTGGGGTGGAAGTCCAGCTATGACTGGCAGGCAGAGGCTTGCGTTAGGGACTCTGTGTTTAAGGCTGGTGGCCCGGGAAGTCTTAGCCTGTTTGCTTCCCCTGCCCTTCTCTCCCCGTCCACTGCTATCAAAGTACAGCGTGTCGCATGTGAACGCAACGTGATTCAGTAACCGTGAAGGTAAGTGTATTCAGCCTTGTGTTGTTCCAATTAGATTAACTGGCCCTAAAGTGGATATTTCCGTCGGCAGCGGACTGTTCTGCCAAGAAACTGTGGCAAGAGTGAAATTACAGATGATCTTGAGTGCGTTCAACAGCATATTTAGAGATATGGAATTGCCTGTCTGTGTGTATGGTCACTGGAATCTGCGTACATATCTGTTCTCCCTGGTCTTTCGTTACAAGATGCAGTGTTCTGGGAGGGGGGTAGTGGCGGCAGCACTGGTGATAAGCCTGATGAGAGTGCACACTGAACGCTTAGTAGCTGAAAACACCCATCTCCTGACCTCTGAAGAGCACGAGATAGTCCTCAACCAGGGAATGAAAGGTATGTATGTGTTCATGTCATTACAAAAACTGGAATTGTGCATGGCTTTATAGTATGACTTTGCTTTTAGTTGTCATGTATCATTTCAGTGAATGTGTGCTTGAACATGTTTACATCTGCCCTTGAAGTTTTACCTTTGCTAGTTTGAGTCTGGTATTCTAATCCCGTTTTTGGACACACCTTCTAAAAGCTTCTGGTGGAATTGTCCATCAAACTTGACCATTGTTAGCCAATAACATTGTTGTAGGACACACCTTGAGTTATAGGGATTGGCTTAATAGGCTTAGTCTACCTTCCTCAACAGCCAAATTGACAAGGTTATTGAGGAGCTACGTCAAATGTCATACTCTTCTTACGTTTCACATTTCTTATCTGCTGATAAGAGCAACAGTTTAGTAGTGGACATCCCTTGTTTATTGGCCTAACTGCCTAGCCATTAAAATTATCCGATCAATGATATGCCAGGGAGTGGCAGGTCAATCATCACTGTCTCTCATACAGTGCCTTAAATAGGTGTGAACAACCCTTAGTTGATCAGCTTTGATTTGATCAACATCACATGACAACTCCCTCTGTGAGCTAAGAGACTCTGTGTTAATTCTGTTTAATGACGCCCCACTTTACAGATCTCCCCAGGGACTGTTATGAGATGATGGTGGTGTCGGGGGCTCAGGCCCGGGATGGGGTGTATCTAATTCAGCCTGACAAACACCCAATCCTGGCCTACTGCGCCATGCAGGAAGGGGGTTGGACCGTGGTGCAGCACATAACGGCCAATAGCACAGTGGACTTTGACCGCACCTGGGTGGAGTACAAGCAGGGCTTTGGGAGCCTGACTGGGGACCACTGGCTGGGCAACGACCACCTCCACCACCTCACGCGAGGGCCCGGACGCTACAAGCTGGGCGTCAAGCTGGTGGACCAAGACGGCGTCACGAAGGAGGGCGAGTATGACCCCGTCTTGGTGGAGGACGAGCGCTCCGCGTTCAGGCTGCGCCTCGGCCTGTTCCGGGGCTCCGCCTTGGACGCCCTCACCCAGGACACGGAGAACTACCTACACGACAACCAGAGGTTCACCACGAAGGACCGCGACCACGACAACTACTACCAGAACTGCGCCCGGCTGGAGTACCGGGGCGTGGCGGGCGGCGGCTGGTGGTACGACGCCTGTGCCGGGGCCAACCTCAACCGCAGGAACGTCATCTACTGGCAGAGGGACTGCAACAAGGAGCACCCGTGCAAGTACGCCTGGATAATGGTGAGGCCCTCGGACGCGGTGAGGCTGCTCCCCGCCGGGGACTGCGGGAGGGACGAGCTGTAGGGCGCGGTCCCACCGGGGGTGGGCGTGAGCCGGCACCGTTTCCGCGGTGATGACGAACGCTTTGGCGTTTCCGTTCAGAAACACACAGAGAGGCGTGATTGCAGAAGAAAACGGTTCAAATTCAACGGACTTTAAGAAAAAAGTGATTATAAAGCAGGCTGTTTAAGGGGATTTCATACACCTGAAGGTAATTATTGGTATCTCTTAGATGCGTTATGTTTTGTGGTGGTAATATCACAGCTTTTTACATCTTTCGCTGTATTATTTGTTATGTTTGTTGGGCTGTCATTTTGCTGAGATAGTTGCTTATATAGCCTTGCCAGAACATCAGGAGGTTATATTATACAACAAAGAGGACCAAATGTGATTAACTTAACGTAATCATTTTCTATCAAGTAATTTGTTTGCGTGAAATGCATGTTTTTGCAGTGTTTATACACAGTTGAAAATGTCCTACTGAAATGTATTTCTAGATTTAAATCAGATCTCCTCCAGTCTGTTTCTAGATTGTATGGCTTTGTTTGGATTTAGGGATGAACATGTTTGTACTGTATGTGTGTGTTGGGTGGAAAGGTTGGCCGATGAAGGCCTTGTTAATTGTATCTTACTAAATTACACATGTGAACAAGGCTTTGAAAGTGTGCAATCGTTGGTTTTCCAGCTGTTATCCAGCTGGTTCAAGAACTGCAATGGCCCTTAAAACAAACCATATGTAGTCTAACTAGAATATAATAAATCAATCAGAACAAGTTTTTCTATTAAATATCTCTCACCATTCTGCGTGTTGTTTTATGGTTTATATTTTGATATTCACAAATGTATTGGTGTACATTATTCAGCATTTGGGGCACAATTATCAAACACTTTTGTATTTCTTGTAGGCAGTGATCCAAATATTGATTAAAGAACAATACTATAAACAAACTGTATTCTTGTCTAACATTTGTACTTTTCACACAGCCCCTAATTGTAGACACAATTCAAGTACTAAACAGAAATATTTCCACACAAATATTAGCCATTTAGTTGTCATACTTGTTCATGCATAAGGACTGACTCATGTCAGTTTGCTCCCCACAACAGGGTTTTGGCCATACCAGTAGAGATTGTCTTCCACTCTCTTCTTTTTCCATTGGCAGAGCAGCAGCATACGAAATGTCTTCTGGAAGGTCTTGTTGCAGAGGGCGTAGCACATGGGGTTTACTGTGCTGTTGACGTAGCACAACCAGTAGCCCAGGTGCCAGAGGGAAAGAGGGATACAGTCTGAGCAGAAGGTTGAGATAAGCACCATGATGTTGTAGGGCGTCCACGTCAGGATGAAGGCCAGCAGAATGGCACTGAGTGTCTGGGCAGCTTTTCTCTCCTTGATGAGGACCATCCTCTTCCTCTTGGTCAGCTGGATCTTCAGAGTGGTCTCTATTGGCTTGGAGGAGGCGGTGGATGGTGGGGCACTCATAGAGTCAGCTGAGGAGAAAGAGGATGGGGCCACACCGGTGTCTCCGTTTTTGCTTTGCTGGACACCGCTGGCAGTGTCTTTGGGAACCGGTTTGAACTTGTAGGAAACACACTTTGTGCTCTTCTGCGAGTTGGTCTTGGGCGGCGCGGTGAAAAACGTGTCCTCCTCATAACTGTTGAACTGCTCATTGTGGCAGCTTGCTGTTCCCGTGTTCTGCTCACACGACTGGTTCTGGAAGGTGGGCTGGAACCCCCCCGGGGACACTGTCCGCTCTTCCTCTTCCGAGGACGCGTAACTGTTGAAGGTAGTCAGCTGGTCACTCTTGGACCACTCGTCATTGACGGCTGCGGCTGATTTAGCTGCGTTACTTCTGCTGGAGGAGGACCAGGACGCCTTGGTTCCGTCCCTGGAGGTGGAACTGAGCTGCTTACAGTTTAAGCAGGATCTGATGATGGTTTTCTGGGGATTGGTGACACTGGGGTTGGTGGAACTGTTGAGGCCCTGGAGCTCAGCCAGGTCCTTGGTGCGACGTTCTGTCTCCTTGTAGATCCGACAGTACAGGATGGTCATAATTGACACCGGGATGTAAAACGCCGCAATGGCTGTCCCAAACGTTATCACTGGCTCTGAGAAGAACTGGATCTGACACTGCCTTTCAGGGACTGTCCTTTTCCCAACAAAATACTGCCAGCACAGTATGGGCGGGGCCCACAGGACAAAGGAAACGAGCCAAGCCATTCCTATCATTACCCCAGCCCGTTTGGGAGTGCGTTTGGCTCTGTAGGTCAGAGGTCTGGTGATGGAGAAGTAGCGGTCAAAACTGATGACAAGCAGGTTCATCACTGAGGCGTTACTGGCCACGTAGTCCAAAGCCAACCACAGGTCACAGGCCACACTACCAAGAGCCCAGTACCCCATCAGTATGTATGAGGTGTAGAAGTTCATGGAGAACACACCTATTATGAGGTCCGCTACAGCCAAACTCAGTAGATAGTAGTTGTTGACCGTCTTCAGCTGGCTGTTAACCTTGAACGACAACATCACCAGGATGTTTCCCACTATCGTAATCAGGCTCACGATAGCAGACACTGTTGCTATGATCACAACCTCCCATAAGCTGTGTGTGACAGGGTGGATGTCCGATGCATTGCCATTCACGGATGAGTTCTGGATTCCTCCACCTTCCATACTGTTTATGTCAGGCTGTCCTTATTGTGGTATTAGTGGTATGACATTGACAGTCGGTCGGATATGTCATCCTGAATAAGTGATGCTGAAAAGAAAACAGAAAGGGACTTCATTAAACACATGCATTTCATTTCCAAAAGCAAATTGAATGTGCGTAATGTACACTACGAAACACCAGGGCTGGTGCCACCAATAGCCACTAGGTGGCAATCATTATCCAGCCATCCCACGTGAGGCAGTTAGGGCACAGACACTCACACTGGCCAAAGACTGGGAGCAGACAGAACACCAAGCAAAACGACTCAATAACATTTTCTAAGACCTCAATCTAAATAAAACTGTGACAACAGCAACTGAAAAATATGTACGTTTGACCTTTGCCTTACTGCACTGATTGATTATATTTTTGAAGCAAAAAAAGAAATGTAGTATAAACCTGTATATAAACAATCTCATGTGTTTTTCTCCAATTCATGTTTCTTAGTATGAATAGGTGGCAGTATTTAGGTTCCTCATAGTTTTATACAAGACAGAGGTACAGACAGAAGCTTAGCCAATGAACACATTTAGGCAGCCCACCCAAACAGCTGTGGCGTGTTATTAAATCCAGGTCAAAGATTTGTATGCGCTGCTTATTAATATCAGCAAACATGTTTTCTGTCTGTATTGAACCTCATACTACCAATAGTTTTTTGTTTTACATGATAAAAAACATACACACATATACACATACATTTGTCTCGGAAATTATGTTATGAGGAAAACCCTGTGAAACAAGGTCGAAACAATAACAATGCATATTCCTTTTTCTTTTAAAAGAGGATGGATATATAATCACCCCTATAAAACATAGAGCCTAAACAATATCGGAAAAAGCTCATGACGCAGTCATGTTATAATTTTCAATACACAGTGGTTGGGGCCCCCAGTGTAGTGGTGGTATTCACTGCCTTACAGCGGCGTCATTGCGGACGGGTTTTCAAAGATCCAGCAGGGGGGCGGTGCAAAATAATCTCCGCTGGGGGAGAAGTGTATATGGAACTGGGCTGCCATGTCTCGTCGTGCTCTACTGACTCCTTGGGGAGGTCGGGAGCCTGCAAGCTCAGTCGTGGTTATTGACACGTGTGTACTGGCGAAAACAAGAACCATGAGAAGAAGTGAGAGGTGTGATATTCATGGAGTAGCTTCCGTACAACAGTTCTATTAGGTACTTGTAAGCACAAGATTTTATTGCGCTTTTGTAGCCACAACTACATTAAATTATTTAATTGAATATGACATTTTTACATGGTACATCTTGAGTTATAACCAGTTTTTACCAACTGACGTGCTCATGAAGTTGATCAAAATGTATACAATAATTCATTTAAATACTGCATGTATATCACATTGTAGGAATTCTAATGAATTGAATTGCAAATTATGGTGGAAAATAAGTATTTGGTCAATAACAAAAGTTTAACCTTTATACTTTGTTGTATACCCTTTGTTGGCAATGACAGAGGTGAAACATTTTCTGTAAGTCTTCACAAGGTTGTCACAAGCTGTTGCTGGTATTTTGGCCCATTCCTCCATGCAGATCTCCTCTAGAGCAGTGATGTTTTTGGGCTGTTGCTGGGCAACACGGACTTTCAACTCCCTCCAAAGATTTTCTATGGGGTTGAGATCTGGAGACTGGCTAGACCACTCCAGGACCCTGAAATGCTTCTTACGAAGCCACTCCTTCGTTGCCCGGGCGGTGTGTTTGGGATCATTGTCATGCTGAAAGACCCAGCCATGTTTCATCTACAATGCCCTAGCTGATGGAAGGAGGTTTTCACGCAAAATCTCACGATACATGGCCCCATTCATTCTGTCCTTTACACGGATCAGTCGTCCTGGTCCCTTTGCAGAAAAACAGCCCCAAAGCATGATGTTTCCACCCCCATGCTTCACAGTAGGTATGGTGTTCTTTGAATGCAACTCAGAATTCTTTGTCCTCCAAACACGACGAGTTGAGTTTTTACCAAAAAGTTCTATTTTGGCTTCATCTGACAATATGACATTCTCCCAATCTTCTTCTGGATCATCCAAATGCTCTCTAGCGAACTTCAGACGGGCCTGGATATGTACTGGCTTCAGCAGAGGGACACGTCTGGCACTGCAGGATTTGAGTCCCTGGCGGCGTAATGTGTTACTTTGGTCCCAGCTCTCTGCAGGTCATTCACTAGTTCCTCTGTGTGCTTCTGAAATTTTTGCTCACGGTTCTTGTGATCATTTTGACCCCATGCGTGGAGCCCCAGATCGAGGGAGATTATCAGTGGTCTTGTATGTCTTCCATTTCCTAATAATTGCTCCCACAGTTGATTTCTTCACACCAAGCTGCTTACCTATTGCAGATTCAGTCTTCCCAGCCTGGTGCAGGTCTACAATTTATTTTCTGGTGTCCTTTGACAGCTCTTTGGTCTTGGCCATAGTGGAGTTTGGAGTGTGACTGTTTGAGGTTGTGGACAGGTGTCTTTAATACTGATAACAAGTTCATGTTTTGAAGGTTTGAAGTCAAGTGCCATTAATACAGGTAACGAGTGGAGGAGCCTCTTAAAGGAGAAGTTACAGGTCTGTCAGCCAGAAATCTTGCTTGTTTGTAGGTGACCAAATACTTATTTTCCACCATAATTAGCAAATAAATTCATTAAAAATCCTACAATGTGACTTTCTGGAATTCTTTTCTCATTTTGTCTGTCATAGTTGAAGTGTACCTGTGATGAAAATTACAGGCCCCTCTCTCTCTTCAGTGGGAGAACTTGCACAATTGGTGGCTGACTAAATACTTTTTTGCCCCACTGTACTAACACTATTGCTCAGAAAAAAATATTTAAACATGTTGCTAAAAGCTAAAAGGAATACTCTAGGATTACACCAAATGGTTGGGGTCATAATCAAGCACAACTCTTTTATTAACACTTCTTCAATATCTCCTCCTGTGTTGATGACAGCATTGAGCCTTTTTGGTTCTTTACTCTTACGAAACTCCAACTGATCATTGATTGACCGTTCGTCTGTTCCTGTGGACTGCACACATTTATTTAATCCACAGGTTTTCATTGGCAGTCAATGTAGGAGATCGTCAGTATTTGGCCATTGCAAAATGTTGATTTTGTGGCAAATAGAATGTTGATTTTGACGTGTGTTTAGGGTTTGTTTCTTGCTATCAGATCCACTTGCTGCCAAGTGTCAGGATGAAACAGTGTTGTGGGCAAGGTGCTGGCTGTAGCAGGGGTTTGCTTTGCTGTGTAACTAAACGAAGGGCAGCATTCCTGGATCACTTCACTTTAAGCTACATGTTTACTGACTGGAATTGATTAAACACAAATGAAACCGGGATCGTTGCAGTGTGTTTCCACACACCTTTATGTGAACTGAATCCAAAGTTGTAAGTCTTCACTACAGTACGATTCAGACTGGGCGGACTGGGATCATTCATTTATGTCATTACTGTAATGATTTGGTGATCACGTAGAACGTATCTGAGCAACACACAGAATTCTAAATTGTTTTAGTGTTTTAGTAGCAATCTAAACTTTTTTCTCCAATGTGACCGATATATTTTGAGGTGTCGTTATGTCACACGGACCTAATGGTGACTCAACATGCAATCTTGACTGATTCCAACCAATTGAGTCTTGCCCCGGAGACAGAAACTTTGAGTGTTCATTTCAACAGTCTGCCCTTTTCTTCCTGCCAGGTTATTCAGGTTAATGATCATGGACTCAGGCACATGTCGGTGTAATAGTACCCTTAGAGACTCAGAAAATGAAATAGTGATTGGAGTAATTGCTATCATTTATTCTGCCCTGTGTTTCTCTGTCACGTCTGACAGCAATGATATCTTCCTATAATTGAATTTTGTTGACAACCTTGCTCTAATGTTGTTGAGAGGAAAATCCGTTGACTGTGTCTATTACCGGTGCCATGTATCCAATGAGAGATACGTAAATGTTGAAGCTAGGGTGTAAAGGTACTTGACCTAAGGCCCTTCCTAAGTGAACATCCACGGTGCAATACCAGGTCCATGTTTCTTGAATCAATGGGATCACTCATGTCATGTCCTGGATGCGGGCCCCTAGCCATCTCTATGCTTTGGGGCTCCCATTCAGGGCATGGCACATGGAGAGGCCTCTAGCCATCTCCATGCCATTGTGGGCTCCCCAGTCAGAGCAGCTGCATTCAGTTGACTCTGATTGGGGAGCCTACTTAGGTCAGGTTTTCACCACACCCGGTGTGGTTTATTGTTTCACGGTGTTGTAGTGCGGCGGAACCAAAAGCGGACATTTTTTCAAACAAAAAGGTGATTTAATCCAGGACAAACGGTGCAAACTACATGAAACTGTAAACGTCAAAATGAAAGGCTTGAAACAAACATATAAACGAAATACA
Organism: Novumbra hubbsi; assembly: GCA_016801125.1. Classification (NCBI taxonomy): domain Eukaryota; kingdom Metazoa; phylum Chordata; class Actinopteri; order Esociformes; family Umbridae; genus Novumbra; species Novumbra hubbsi. The sequence continues at coordinate 30,215 of JACXGK010006112.1, forward strand.
AATAACATGTAGCGCATTCGCTTGAAAATGAACTAAATGAAAGGACAAACCGTGAGCTGTTGCATGTGAACAAACAAACAAACA
>JACXGK010006113.1:0-30089 GCA_016801125.1 Novumbra hubbsi
CACTGTCACTCATATATTGCCTGGCTTTCAGAAGCAGACTGAAAGACTTTTAACATACATTGCTCTCATACACTTAATGAAACACCAAATGATCCACCCGGTTTCCTCTTCAAAGCCTTAATTTGGTTTCCAGGGAATCTGTCTACAGATCTCAATTACCTCCCTCCTCCTCAACCCCTGCCCAGCTATCCCATTGGGAGCCTATCTGCTGCCTCCCCCTCAGCTGCGTGAGGGGCATCATGGGAATTAATCGCCATTGCCGTCATACTCCAAATCATTGAAGCAGAGCCACTGTAAGTGCTGTAATTTACTACCACTTGGTAATGTCATGTGCTAATTTGATACTGTGCTATTTATGCTAATATGTTGTGGTATTGTGATGTCATGTGCTCATTTCATGTTGTGGTATTGTGATGACATGTGCTCATTTCATGTTGTGGTATTGTGATGTCCTGTGCCCATTTCATGTTGTGGTATTGTGATGTCATGTGTATATTTTATGTGGCGGCTTTGTGATGTCAGGTGCTAATTTGATGTTGTGATATTGGGATGTCACGCGCTAATTTTATGTTGTGAAAATGTGATGTTCTGTGCTGCCTGCGGCATGAGCTAATTTCGCCTGGGGTCAATTGACAGGATGGTATATATTAAAACAATATGAGAGTATACTACTCAGACGGGGAGGGAATGAATCAATTTCTGTAATATGAATGTCTGTCCCTCAATTTCCCGTCAATCCTGACTGTAGCCGCTGGGGAAATCAGCACAGCGTGAAAACCCGTGGTTATAGACCACACATGACTACGCATGAATTAGACGAAGACCTTCACGTCACAGAGATTTACGCACAAGTGTGGACATGCTCTGCCTTCTTCATTTTGTTCACATCAAGTTATTCCCGCTGTTATTTTAATCAGGCAGGTATGCTAAAGACACATTCTTATTTTCAGCAAGGACCCCAGGGTTCTGTTCCCCCTGAAGTTCATGAGGAAGTGAGAAAAAATGAGAGGGGGACCAATTGAGAACGGAGAGAGCTCTGACCCGGACCGTTAGAGAGGGCACACCTAAACCCCACTGGCCGCCAGGAAAGGCTGAACAGCATGGAAAACACAGAAAGCAGGAGTAAGCCAGTGACTCACCCGGCATAAGAGTGTCAGAGCAGGATTATCCCCGCGGAGAGAGAGGAGCCTAGTAGGCAGAGACAGCAACGGTGGTTAATTAATCCGGAGACATGCTGTTCACCTTCCAATCCCAGGCCCTACTGCACTCAGTCAAAGGACCCACTGAGCAGATAACAGGCCCGTCGTCCCACTGCAGGCTTGGGGGCGTCGGCCCTGCCGAAGGGTGTCGCGTTTTTCCGATGTGACGTTGATTAAACACGTGTCCAAAAGATCCCCTAAGATCCCGTGACATTTATCGTGGGAGCACGGATGTTTACGGACGTATTTATCGTGGGAGCACGGATGTTTACTACACGTGATAAACCCTAGAGGCCTTCGGGCGTGGAAACCAAAGGCGTCGTAGCCATTTTAGAGATACTGGAACGAGAGCGACGCTCATGGCCTTCTCAGAGTTGTTTAGGCCATTTGTTTTGCCCAAACCAGCATCCATTCGAATAGCAGCTTCATGCCATTGTCTGTAGGAGCCAAAGAACCAACCGGCTTATTTAATAATATGTACATATCCAAGGTTGTGTCGCGGCCTGGGACCAGTCTGTTTGGCTCCCCTGACATCACCCTGGACATACACATCCCTTTTCTCGCATTGTCCCCCATCTCCCATTGCAATCACCTGCCGGCAATTCCCCCATCAGCATCACTCTATTTATACCTCGGATTTCCCCTTTTAGTTTGCCAGATCAACGCATACTACACTACTCCCACCCAGTCAGCATCATGTCTGGTAGCCCTACCCCCACCCAGTCAGCATCATGTCTGGTAGCCCTACTCCCACCCAGTCAGCATCATGTCTGGTAGCCCTACCCCCACCCAGTCAGCATCATGTCTCTTAGCCCTACCCCCACCCAGTCAGCATCATGTCTGTTAGCTCTACCCCCACCCAGTCAGCATCATGTCCGGTAACCCTTCCCCCACCCAGTCAGCATCATGTCTCTTAGCCCTACCCCCACCCAGTCAGCATCATGTCTGGTAGCCCTACCCCCACCCAGTCAGCATCATGTCTCTTAGCCCTACTCCCACCCAGTCAGCATCATGTCTGTTAGCCCTACCCCCACCCAGTCAGCATCATGTCTGGTAGCCCTACCCCCACCCAGTCAGCATCATGTCTCTTAGCCCTACTCCCACCCAGTCAGCATCATGTCTGTTAGCCTACTCCCACCCAGTTGGTATTGTCTGATTGAGCCACTCCCTCTCTGTGGTCCTTCTGCCATTTATGATAAACCCGCATCAATCAGCCTAGAACAGCTTTATGAGACGATGTGGAATGATGAACACAGTCTCAGCCATCCGTGGCCCTGATAACAGCCCTCTTCTCACCACCGTACTGTTCCTGACGCTCAATAAATCTGTCCTCCATCATCTCAGTCTCCTCCCCGGACCATTTCTTATCTCTTTTGTTTGAACCAAATCTTCATCCTACCTAAGGGAGAGTCTCTCCCATTCTCCTTCCTTGTGTTTTCCCATTTTATGAGCAGGGAGGAGACGCTAGCCCAGCTCCCTGGGAGTGACTCCTCGTTGGTTCGGTTTCCAGTCCTTTGATATGTAAAAGCTCTTGTCCCTCCAGTCTGACCCAGTAAATGCAAACACTTAAAGGCACACACAAGCACAAAGACACACACACACAAGTACACACACAAGTACACACACAAATGCAGCAAAATCCTTATCTCCAACACAAGGTGTTTGTTAAAAATTAATCTGAACACTCCATCCCCTCTCTCAAAAGGAGAGCTCCTCTCTTTATAGTCGACTGTTTGAACATCTGCCGGTTCTGTCTGACTGCCAGCTTGTGTCTACCAATAAACTCGTCCACTTCATTTAACCAACAGCCCCATTCCATTCAGACTAACAACAGACAAGTCCCAATCAGTCCACCAACAGACACATTCCATTCACTGTACCCACATACGCATCCCATTCACTATACCAACAGGCACATCCTATTTACTCTAGCAACAGGCACATCCTATTTACTCTAGCAACAGGCACATCCTATTTACTCTACCAACAGGCACATCCTATTTACTCTAGCAACAGGCACATCCTATTTACTCTAGCAACAGGCACATCCCTTTCAGTCATATATATAATAACAGACCACATAAATAGAGTGACAATAGGTTGGGAAATCTTCAAACTATAACAGGGGGTTGAATTAAGACATTTTCTTTGTTTGCTAATGGGAATGCCAGATTAACAGGCTTGCGTGTCACAACAGTAGGAATGATTGGAGCATTCTGGTTCCCAGTGGACAACCAATATTGATTGGCTTTCTGATCAATATGTCAGTCAAATAGGTTAGGAGAGTTTCATCATGGCAGGTCCGTTCTGTATTTAATCCCAAAAGATGATATACAAAACCTACAGCAAACCAGACCAGACCTGACTTGACCCAAACTAAACCAAACTGTCCTGAACAGAACTGACCAGACCCAAACTGACTCAAACTGACCTGAGCAGACCTGACCAGACCTGACCAGTCCCAAACTGACCTGATCAGACCTGACCCAAACTGACCTGACCTGACCTGATGAACAGATAAACAGAGAGAGACAAACAGGCAGAATGAACAGGAAGAGATCAACACAACCGACAATAGAAAAAGTTACTAGAAATGTGGTGCAATATTAATACTGTGCTTTTTGATTGGACGTCCTGCCGTTGACGCATCCTGCAATAGAAAAGGAAGCCAGAGGATATTTTAGCTAATAGCTCAATCTACAGACGTGTTCTCCTCAGGCAGAAGAAATTAAATCAATACTGTTTTATTCCGCTGCTCACGCATCTTATCATCTACCCTTCTGCTTGACCCGCTTGCACGTGCACACACACACACACACACATTCTGTCATACACTGGGGTTTAGACAAACACAGACATGACTACAATTACACTTCAACATTACAGTTTGAGCAACTGACTTAAATCCGAAATGTTTTTAAATTCAAGTCTTGCAACACAAAACCTATTTAGTTAAACTGTTCCCCAGGTACCTCTTCTCTGTGTCATTATTTAACTCCATCAGTGCCTCGGCCTGCTTCTCTCACCCTCTATCTGCCACTTCTATCTCATGTTATTTTTCTCTAAGGTTGTGAATAAGCAACAGCATATTCCCGTTTCCACAGATGCTTTCACTCCGTGTATGTTTTTGTCACATTACCAGCTAGGCGTGAAAGAAGCTGTGAATTCCAATGGGAATTTGAGGTGATTACAGCCTGTGAGTAGGACAGGATCCTTACAACACATTCCTTTTGTGACACATTATCAATGGCCAATGGTCAATCTCGTTTTCTCTGGCGTAGATCTTTTATGTACAGCTGTATTGGTTTTGAGCCATCTTATTTCACATCACAAAGAAACCCTCCAACCTAATCTCAATTCCGCTTTATGGAATATAATTTGTATTGAAAATAAAAAGACCTTTCTTAAAAAACAACGTTCCTTATTTCACCAAATTGTCAATAACATCATCCACTCATCTGCCACAGCCCGTTGATTATTCATTCATGTCTTAGGTGGTGGCCTGCATTTTAAGAGCTAGCAATTAAGCATAATGTCCATTTTTGGCCTACTGGAGTTTTCAGAAAAAATCCACCTTCTGTTAAATGATTTCTACCCTATATAGTGCTCTTAATACCCATAACAATGTTCCATTCAACAAAGCAGAAACCACAAAACAAATTGCAAGACACTATCTATACTGGCAACACTTTTAAGTCAAGACTGCTCTTTTTTAAGATAAGACTTTCTGGTCCCAAGCGCTCAACTTGTTGAAGTCACACAAAAATCCCACACCTGCCCTGGTTGACAATGAGCCATGGGAGCATCCACAGAGACAGACTCTTGTTTAGACTGCCATTCACACACTTGAACAGTCTGAGAAACAAATATACAAAGCATATCACATCCTTCCAGCTGTTCCAGAATACACTGTGTTCTTTCAGAGAGATATTCCTCTAGAGGAATATACATATTTCTTGAGAGAAACTTTCAGACATTTTATGCCTTATTAGATAGAGACTGTGGGGAAAGTTAGGGAGAGTTTCTTTGCTTAAAGAGCAGTGGGCCAGATTCCAATGCATGCTTCAGCAGTACATGGGCCAGATTCCAATGCATGCTTCAGCAGTACATGGGCCAGATTCCAATGCATGCTTCAGCAGTACATGGGCCAGATTCCAATGCAGTACATGGGCACAGGGCGCAGAACCATGAACCAACCAAGGACACAAAAAATACACTCTCACCGGCCAATGTATTAGGTTGACATTTTTAGACCTAAAGAAAGAGAATCTAAATACAGATGTTTCTGTTATTCTCAATATCTAGGCACATTTACCTTCCAATGAAACATACATTAATTTATATCCACACACCTGACTCAAAGTCCTCCTGACTGTCTGGTCCTGATGATGGGGGGCCTCTAGGCATCTCTATGTGCTTGGGGGTGATAGTCAGGACATAACAGCAGAGGTGCCTCTAGGCAGTGCACCAACAACTGCAGATCCTATTTAAGTTCTGTTGTCTTCTTTTTGGGTAGTTCCAATGTGTTAGGCACGTTATATACAATTCTCGACTGGTGGCAATCATTTTGTTGGTTTGGGTTACTCGTAAAGAAGTAAACAATGAACAGTAAAATTGAAGGAATGTAATTTAGCTCTGCCCCACGTGTTTGTGTCACTACATCGTGACGCTTACTTCGTCACCGTGTAGTTGGTCGGCTGACTTCGTGACGCTGAGTCGGTCGAAGGTGTTATTGGTCGAAGCGATGCGCACTGCTGGTTGGATACCCCAATTTCAAACTGAAATAATCATTATCTTATGTTTCATTAAAGCACCGCTGTCCTGTTCACTTCCGAAATCTCGGGCGTAATGATATCAGGACAAAACTTGCAGCGTTGAGCAAAGCCAAGTAAATCAAATAGCCAGTAAATCAAAACAAAACAAACAAAAAAGAACTTTGCGATTATAAGAGCCTCCCGTCCAGAACAACGAATCACGACACTCCCAGCGTTGTGATTCATGTAGGTTGCATCAGCCAGGCGAGGCGACCAGGGACCTCGGTATCGTTGTTGATGCCAGACATAGTGGTTCCAGTATCCGCAGAATCAGCTGACCTCCTAGGATTGGCACTCGTTGATGTCTCTCAAGTTTACAGAAAACACTTAATTAATCGGAGGTCACAGGGGAGTGGCCAGAATGATTCAAGCTGACAGAAAGTTAACAAATACTCCCATATCCAGGCCAAAGGCTGATTTATACGATACTAGATAGGTGTACCAAGAAAAGTGTCTGGTTTGTTCAAATGAAACTGTAAAAGGTACACTAATTAGATAATTTAGAAGTTGGCACACGTCAATATTATTTCTGCATACTCAAGCCATGTCTTTGTTTTCCTTCTGAGTGGACAGAATGCGATACTGTGGAAGCATTGAAAACATTGTGCATAGTACAAGTTTGAGAGATATAGTCCAGCACTCCCCAACACAGAATGGTTCAAGGCCTAAAAGCAATAAATAAGTACAGAAGCTCTAAGATATATGTATCCATTCACAACAGGAAACACATCAAACAGAATGTCTTTGATTTGGCCACAAAACAGACATTCAAGCGTGCAAGGAGGTTCCTTTTGTGGAATATTACATGTGAAACAAACGATCACAGGTGTGACTTGAGCACCATGGGCCAATCTGCGCTGAGGGATCTCCAGTTCCTATGTCTGACCTGGATAACTACCACGTGCTTTATGTAGATGGGCAGGAAGCATGCTGACTCATTGTTCCTCATCCATTCCCTCCTCATAACGAGGCTTGAAAAGAAGTGTGATTTCATTGTCTCTTCACAGTCTGACTACAGCACTGCAGATAGATAAGGGAATTGAGGTTTCAGGAAGAGAAAACGGGCTCTGAAAACACTGAATACATCAGGACTCTATTAAAGAGCCTCTAATTTATACTTGTTTTATAAGTCTCCTTGCATTATTGGTCAAACACATAATAAACATGTGCAAAAAACATGTATGCCATTGAAATAAACATTTTGTTTATGCATGAAAAGTTAGTACCGCCCCAACTTTTACTGTCACATAAAATGGCAAAATTTACGCCACCAACAACAGCGATAAACGATAGCAACATCAGCTTAGTATACCAACCAATCATCACACACAAAACCTTCCTCTAAGTCTCTGGTGCACTGAAGCACCAATCGCCACCTTGTAACTTTGTTGTGGGACACCTGAGTGTAAATGACAACTGATTCTAGAGAGACACCGCACTAACTGGGGCAGAACATGACACTAGCTGCTTCGTTGGAACGGATTATTGCGATGTGCTAATGGGAGTTTGACTTACTCAGACATGTCTGAAAGGCAGGTATGTCCTGGAGGCTGAAATAAATCTAATTGTTTGAGTCAATGGAGCAGGTGGCGATTACATTTCAACCTGAAATCACTCAATTTAAGTCTAAAACGGTTTGGGTAAGGGTTAGTGTTTGGTAGAGATGAAGATAAGGGTTACGTTTAGAGTTTAGGGAATGGACAATTATAAATGTCTTTGGTCAAATGTTATCCTAGAAACTCCATTGTACAAAATAGTGTTCTACAGTAGCTAGCTCATTGACGGAACAATGTTCTCCAGTAGCTAGCTTAATGACGGAATAATGTTCGACATTAGCTAGCGCCAGTGCTAGCACCCTTTGGGGGCCCTAGGCAAAGTGTGAATTGGGGGTCCCCTCTCCCCTAGTGGTTCAGGGCTCACAATCAATACAGGGCTAACACATTGAAGGAACCTTTGCAGGATTAATTGACTCAATCAGGCTTGAGAAATAGGCTACAGTTACATTTTAAACCATGCATTGACACATTTCTATTAGCTGATAACGATCAAAATATGACAAATAGTTTACTCAATAAGGTCTTTCCCATGACAATAAATTATCATTCTCCCATGGACAAACTTTGAATTGTCACAGGCTTCTGAGGTTGACTTCCCCAACCTCCTAGGAGCCATAAGAATACAGGCGTTGCAGTTGACTTAGTAGTCGGTGAGACAGCTTCCGAGAAGGCCCTGGATTGAACGTGTGTAGCCAATTGTATGGATACTCTAGGACAGGGGTCTTCAACTCTTACCCTACCAGGTCCGGAGCCTGCTGGTTTTCTGTTCTACCTCATCATTAATTACACCCACCTGGTACCTCAGGTCTAAATAAGTCTCTAATTAGGGGGTTATAATGATGGAGTGGAACTGGCTTCGAGGTCCAGATTTGAAGACCCCTGCTCTAGGACTTGATATTCCAACATCCAACACACTTGCAACATAGTTAATAACAAACTAACCATGTGTTTCTGTCAATTGCTATGATGCTTTTAAGGAAATTCAGGTGCAGTTGATCATAACCTAATTAGCACAACAATGTTAATCTTCTCCTGTAATATATTTATCATTGCTTTCACACACAATGCCAATGCTAAGCACGTTTTTGCAAAACAACAAACACAACTCACAAAAAATAGATGAATAAATCATTAAAAATTTAAATAAAACATTTGGTCACAGCTGTAACAAACTAGTCCCTTGAATGTGGACGTCTTTTGCATGTGTGGAAAAACGTTTCTGCGCCTTGATTCAATTAGCAATCAGTCCTTATTCATGCATAAAATAGGTTGCCTAGGATGGACTAACAATGGACTAAGCAACAGGAAGAGAAGGAGGTTCATATATGTGATGGTAGAATAGCTGAAAAGGGGAATACAAAGAGAAACCAATTGTTGAATCGTATAAATGTTCTTGACAATTTACAGCTTCATTACATTTGTGAAGGAATCTTTACTTACATTTTATGGTACATACTGTAATTATAGTATAAAAAAGGTAAAAAAATGTAAAGGATGTTTAACCACGTTAAGGTGAATTAATACTTGTATTTACTGGGCAATTGTGTAATTGACTGAGGTAGGTAATTATACATTAACTTGTAGATTTTGTTGCTAAACTAAATGTTTATCCAGAATTTCTCAGATTAATTTGACCTTTTGCATGATATTACGGACTTCATATCGCATTTCAAAAGTATGCGGGGGTTTGCAAATTATACAAAAATATAATTCTTCATGGTGGTAGGGTTGCACTTTAGCCCTATATGAAAAAATAGGGGAAATAAATGAATTCCACACTGGGGATTCACTTTGGAGCCTGTGGTGTTCATTCAATACACGGCTCGTGAGCTCAGTCAAATCAGAAAAAAAATATTTCCCTTCCCGGGAGACAAAAACATTTAACTGATCTTGTACTTTTTACGCGTTTTTTCCCCCCAAAGCATAACTTAAGCTCCTTCCTGGCCTTCAAAGGACCGGCTGGCACACAAAGTGGAAGGTTGGGCAGAAGGTCGGGGTATCAAGATAGATGAAAGGCTGATGTACACAAGGGGAATATCCAGAGACGTGGTCAGGCAGGATACCGAGAGAGACTTTCTCACTTATCTAAGACAATGGAGAAAATACTGGAGCTGCTGTTAGGGGTGCGTTCAAGGGATTGGGTGATTAGGGTGTGTTTCCCAGCCAGGTGGGATGGTAGAGGATGAGTGGTGGGGGTAATCCTTACAATGACAGCGTTTCTCTAATGGTTACGGGTTGTTATTACCACAGGAATCCTGACTGGTCTTCCATCCTCGGCTGGCGTCTCTCGATTCAACAAAACAAATTGTGTAGGTATTAGTTTGTTTGCATGTTTCAATAGTTTTGGAAAAACTTATGTGCTGCTTGGACATATGTGCTTCAGCAAGAAAAAAGAGAAAATCGAAATCAGGTCAAATACCCTCAACATTAAAGAAGATTAGTTCGCACATTGCGCATTTGGATGCAAATTCACGTTCAGAGATGGAACTTACAGGATTTAATTGCAGGTGCATGCCTCACAGAAATCACTCTTTTCCCATATTTTTTTTCCGCACAGGTTTAATCAGATCCATTTAGCACAGTGAGGGAAACACCCTACTCCAATGGCAACTCTCTCAAACACACTCAATATTCAATGCGCGGCAAGAAACCGATTATTGTAAACCAATTTTATTTATTCATACATTTTTTTGTGAGTAATGACATTTGGCACTCCTAAACCCTCGCTTTAGGGGCATTAGTTAAATATAGCTGCTGTATTACTAACAGCCCTCTAGCGACTGGCAAGAGATACAGACATAAAGAGAGACAGAGACAGACAAGAGAGACACAGAGAGACAGGGGGAGATTTACGCAGGGAGCAAGAAAGAGAGACAGAGAGAGACAGGGAAAGAGATAGAAAGGGTGACAGATATTCAGGGAGAGACAGCCAGTGGGAGAGAGACAGAGAGAGGGACTCTTATGTTGTGGCAGGTCTGCGTGCTCAGAGACAGAGCCAAGTTCCCAGCACTTAAGGGTGTCAAACACAATCTCTCTGTCCTCTGTGGTCACTCTACAGACACGTGCAGCCCTTGAAATGTCGAGTTTCTCTCCCAACACGACAGAATTGTTTCCGGTACGACGGGCAACGCCCGTGCAGTATTGTGCACACAGAACATGGGTTGTATCTGCTTGTCGGGTGTCATTCTAGCCACTGGTACAGTGGTGCATTGATCAGACTCGTACCTCGGACACTTGCAGCTGTGGAAGTGTTCAGTTTCAGTGATGACCAGGGACCCTCCCTTGACTATGCGTGTCCACGGAACCCCTTCCCTGTCCCGCAAAGCGCTAAGCATGCTCCAACACATTTTTTGGGATGTTGGGGAAAATGTACTGTTAGTAAATTAGTGCTTGTAGTGCACATGTTGAGTGAAGTGTTAAGGTGCGAGATGACTGTCTGTAGACTGAGCTGAACGAACCAACACCTACCAGGCTTGTTATTTCTCACAACCTACTTCTTAGCTGAGGAAGGTCGAGTGGGACAGTTGGTTTACAACAGAATGTTGATGTTTTTAGCCTGAAGTAACTGGCATTGAGGTTTAGTGGACCCCAAAGCTGCTGGAGCCTTTTAGATTTGTCAGTGATGAGGTATCCTGGCCAACCGTTGAATGGCCATCGTTCTTTGGATCGGGATTTTTTTATGTCTCTTGGGTTGATAATTAAGGTTATACCCATGGTTTTGTGTATCAGTTTATTTGTCTGGCATGTGATAGAAACTAAATGTCAGTTAATGTGGCGTCCAAGACAAGTCAAGATGTTATGGCAGAACAGCGGTTCTACTGTGACGCAAATACTTTACCCATTTTACTGTTTCACGCGTACATAACAAACACTTTTTTGAACAAACTGACAAAGCTGATTTCGACTGACAACTTACCGAGTCTGGCTTTAGTCCCACTCCATCTAGAGTGTGACGTCAGGGTACGGATGCCTCTCTCAAACCAGTTGGACCGCTTACATGGTGACAGGCCAGAGTGGTGATACAAACATAGCTGTGTTTGTGTCAGAGGTCCAGCCGCGTTCCTCCAATGTCAGGCCTGATCTGTCTCTCCCTCAACCAACCAACATGACTAAATCACAAACTCTTTCTTCTATTGCCAGTAGATGTCTGTGGGATGTCTATGGGATGTCTGTGGGATGTTTGAGGGATGTTTGAGGGATGTACGTGTGATGTCTATGGGATGTCTGTGGGATGTTTGAGGGATGTTTGAGGGATGTACGTGGGATGTCTATGGGATGTCTGTGGGATGTTTGAGGGATGTACGTGGGATGTCTGTGGGATGTCTGTGGGATGTTTGAGGGATGTTTGAGGGACGTACGTGGGATGTCTACAGGATGTTTGTCGGATGTTTGAGGAATGTTTGAGGGATGTACGTGGGATGTCTGTGGGATGTTTGAGGGATGTATGAGGGATGTATGTGGGATGTCTATGGGATGTATGTGGGATGTCTATAGGATGTCTGTGGGATGTCTGAGGGATGTTTGAGGGATGTTTAAGGGGTGTATGTGGGGTGTTTGAGGGATGTATGTGGTATGTCTATGGGATGTGTATGAGATGCCTATTGGATGTCTATGGGATGTGTATGAGATGCCTTTTGGATGTCTATGGGATGTGTATGAGATGCCTATTGGATGTATTTGGGATGTGTATGAGATGCCTATTGGATGTCTTTGGGATGTGTATGAGATGCCTTTTGGATGTCTATGGGATGTGTATGAGATGCCTATTGGATGTCTTTGGGATGTGTATGAGATGCCTATTGGATGTCTTTGGGATGTGTATGAGATGCCTATTGGATGTCTCTGGGATGTGTATGAGATGCCTATTGGATGTCTTTGGGATGTGTATGAGATGCCTATTGGATGTCTGTGGGATGTGTATGAGATGCCTATTGGATGTCTATAGCTGACTGACTTCTACTTGCCACCTACTTAGGCTTTACAGTATTACTATAGCTAAAACATATGGTCAGATGAGACACAGTGGAGTGCAGTTCTTTCATTATGACTACAATACAACAGCAGCAAGTAACTCATCAAAATATGTTGCAATATACAATGTATTTGTCACCCATACAGTTTTCTGGATTTCTTCTTCTCATTTTGTCTGTCATAGTTAAATTGTACATATGATGAAAATTACAGGTCTCTGTCGTCTTTTTCAGTGGGAGAACTTGCACAATTGGTGGCTGACTAAATACTTTTTTGCCCCACTATAAACTGGTCTGGCAATTACATTGCATTATGGAGAAAAGATAGACCAGCTTTTGCTTTAAGTAGTCATACATTGATTGTTTCATTGATTTCCTAAAGCTTCTGTTAGACAAAGTAGTTGGTAACTGGAAAGCAGTTGCAAAGTCTTGCTTGTCTAAATGTAACTGTTGTAGTGTAGCAACACAACCAGACTCCTTCACATCCCCTGCAGCACATCAACACACAGACTCATTCACATCCCTAAACTCCCTCACATCCCCATGCAGCACATCAACACACAGACCCATTCACATCCCTAAACTCCCTCACATCCCCAAGCAGCACATCAACACACAGACCCATTCACAGCTGTAAGCAGTTGTCTCTGATTGGGAAACCTATTTCAGTTTCCTTCTGTTGTTCAGTGTTCGTTAGATCATTGCCATTGGTTAGTGTCACCGTTGTCTGTCACATTTGAACTAAGGTACGTGAGTCTTTCTTGTTTTTCACTGGTACCTGTTTTGTTGGGAGTTTTCTTAGAGATTGTTACACTTACTTATACCCTGAGTTGCGACCAGCCCTTTTATTCATTGTTTGTTTGCCTATGAGTATTTTTTTGGAGCAGCTATAAAGATGTTTTTCGGGTCACCTCTGCGTTTACCTCCTGGAGTACCCCTGCCACATTTTGTTAATTGCTCTGCAAACCAAGTAACATATAAAAAGAAAATTCCATGCATTCAATGATTTGATGCAGGTATGCGAGTATATGCAAGTTTTTCCACCACAAACTATTACAGCTTTCAAATTCAATCAACAATGGCAATCGAGCACAATGCCCAAAGGGGTTTTAGACTTTACACATGGATTGATCAATTAACACACTTTGATTCCCCTGCACGCGCACACACACACATTCTACTCAGTTAAACTAAGGAAAGTGTCACAGCAACAGGACACAATTATTCTTTCCGGAAAGCGTAATGGAGCTGCGTGTATACCGAGAGGATGAGGAAAACGGGCCCATCAGCTGAAATATCTCTAATTGGACTGCTGAGCAGAACTAATCACTGATTCGTAGAATAGAAACCGCTAACACATGCTATGAATTAAACACAATTGACAGATTACAGCATTTAAGTTTAACTCTTGCACACACACACACATGCACTAACGTGTTTCGGCTAACGAGCCACCATCAGAGTGTATTAAAGCTTGTAGAAGATAAATGGAAAATATGTTGGATGTACAGATGTGATGCGAAGGATTTTCATTCAATCTGATTGACAGGGGAATAGGTTCCCTGTAATTGCAGTAATTGCTTACTGACTGCCACTAATTGACAGCTGGCTGGTTTTTGTACATTGCACACCAATACCTCTAGAATGGTATATTAAACATCAAGATGTAATGAACAACATAGAATATATTTGTAGCAAGCTCAGTTAGCAGAGACGTGCATAGGACTTTTGAGGGGCCATTGCTCTGACCTAAAAAAATGGCTAACCACTGGACATTTCACCCTCAGAGGGGCAACTTGAGTCAAGGCGGGCATACGGGCAGTTGCCTGGGCAACCTTAGCCCCCCCCCCGTGCAAATCCCTGCCTCTTAGTATTCACAGCGCTTAACTTTTTGTTAACTTGTAACATTGTAAATGTTAATAAACATTTTGTTTATTTAATCAATTCCTAAATGAATTAAATACTTTTTTAAACTCAAAATTCTATGCAAAATACCCCATAATGATAACGTGATTTTTATTTATTTTACTTTGGCAAATCTATTTAAAATAAAAACTAAAATCACATGTAAATAAGTATTCACAGCCTTTGCCATGACACTTATAATTGAGCTCAGGTGCATCCTGTTTCCACTGATCATCCTTAAGATCCTTGAGAGAGAAAAGTCCACCTATGGTAAATTCAGTTGATTGGACATGATTTGGACCGCTTATCACCTGACCAATAACATCCTTTCAGTATAGCATGGTGGTGACAGCAACATGCTTTGGGGATGTTTTTCAGCAGCAAGAACTGGGAGACTAGTCAGAATCAATGGAAAGATGAATGCAGCAATGTACAGAGACATTGTTGATGGAACCTGCTCCAGAGCGCTATAAACCTCAGACCAGGGCGAAGGTTCATCTTCCAACGGGACAACGACCCTAAGCACAAAGCCATGATAACAAGAGTGGCTTCAGGACAACTCTGTGAACGTCCTTGAGTGGCCCAGCCAGAGCCCAGACTTGAACCTGATTGAACATCTCTGGAGATGTGGCCTGTTGTGGAGGATGGACCAAGGCGCAGCAGTCGATTATATAAGGTTGTTTATTAAGGATTACCCTCACGTAACGTGTGAAGTGAAGAGGATAAGGGACTAAACCAACAACAAATGTGTCTGTAGCCAGAACTCGCAACAAGTGACAATAACCCACATGGAAACTGGGAGGAAAGGGAGCACATACACACAGTAACGAGAAGCAGTTGCGGCTAATCAGGGACCGGGGTGCGTTCACACACACAGGGGGACGGTGGCGGCTAGGAGACCGGTGACGTCAAACGCCGGACCCCAACCATGCCAGTGAAAATGGCTGTGCACTGATGTTCCCCATCAAACTTGATGGAGCTTGAGAGGTGCTGCAAGTATTGAGCAAAGGCTGTGAATACTTATGTACATGTTTATATTTTTTTGTTGTATTGTGTGTAGAATTATTAGGGGAAAAATTGATACATTTTGGAATAACGTCAAAATGTGGAAAAAAAAGTGAAGCTCTGTAAATACTTTCCGGACGCGCTGTAGCTAACTACACCCTGTTTAGCTACGTCGTATCGCACTCATCTTCCTGGGCCCCGGTGGTGGCGTTGAGCTGGTCTCCGACACCTCTGTCCGGGATGACCCTGTCCTGCCCTGTCCTGCCCTGTCCTGCCCTGTTGCCCCCCCCCGAGATCAGCCTGCCGTGTCCCATTTCCCCTGGTGACTTCTGATGTGACCAGAGGTCCAGATTCTCCAGAGCTCCAGATTCCTTGATGTCCCTTTCACCAAAAACAATCCAGGACACACACACACACGGGTAAACAGTTGTGACGTGAGTTGTCCTACATTACAGTACTGAACATATTGGTCTGCGTGCCTGTGAGTGTGTCTATCTTTGTTGGAACACGGTTGTATTGTGCTGTTAGCTCTCCAATCCTTTTTTCTTCCTAGTTTTTGTTTCATCTAAGGGCTAAAAGCCAAAGTGTGTAGAAAGAGTTTCTCTAAGGATAATCAGAAGGGGTGTGAGCAATTTCTATTTTAAATCATTCTACGTCTTTGCTGTGGATGTCCTTTCCAGAGGAACCTCTAGACCAGTGGTTCTCAACCCATTCCTCAGGGAATCCCAGACATTCCACATCTTAGCTGCAGCCCTGAACTAGCACAGCAGATACACTAATGAAGGGCTTGAGGATTATGTGTGCTAGCTAAAGGGTAGTTCAAATACCCGGACTGGCTGGGGTTCCCTGAGGAATGGGTTGAGAACCACTGCTCTAGACAATCACATCCATACTGACTCAGGGGAAGACTCTTAACTAGAACAAGGAGGAATAGATAGCGTAGTTTGAGAAGACTCTATGAGTAGATTTGTGAAAATGTGTGAAGAGAATATAAAACATATGTTTACATGTAGTTGTTTTATTGAGAAGCACATAGTATGCTCCAACTGGTGGCCTTTTTATTTCACATGTGGACATCCCCAGGGGTTAGAAACAACTCTAATGTGTTAATTGTTTGAAAATGTAACATAATATACAGAAAAAAGTTTGTTTGAATTTTGGGTCCCTATATCAATGTAATGAAACACTTTAAACAAAAATCCAAGATCAGATTTGATTCTGATCAGATCAGATTAACCTCTTTTTCTTTCTATCTTTAACCAGTCTAAAGAAAAAAAGTAACTGTGTTCACTTTTTAACAATTTCTTTTGTCCCTTATATTGAACTACTAAGGTAATTTGAGCGCTTGCGTATATAAAAAAATTAAAGATAATCAGAGGTAAATTTATCTCCACACTGAGCCAGGCAGAAATACAAAATACCACGTGGCATGTGTGGACAGGAAATCTCCAATCCCAATTCGAGGACATTCTAATTCTGTCCATTTGTAACCCAGCATGCTTTCCCTAGTGTATCCAGACTCTTGTGTTGCCTATTGATCGGTGTACTGTTAATTTGGCTGAAAATAATGAGTGTATTAAACTAAAGATTGTCTATTGACTTCTAAATGCGTTGCCCGCTGCAAACTGTCCAGTGACAAATACATTACTGGAAAACAAATGTGCTTTTGAGTTAACCACCATTCCCACACAGCTATTCCTGCAGTTATATTTATAACCAGCTAAGATAAGACTTTTAGCCTTTCAATTCACACCTTAGAATAGTGAGAGAGAATGGTAATGGAAAAAAACGCCAGTACACCTTCACATGACAACGCCAGGTGTGCTGTGTGTGCGATTAGGCCCACAAGTACATAAAAACAAGGTGTGTGTGTATTAGCGAGTGTGTAGTGGCAGAAGGTGGGGAGCGTGTGCACCCCTGCCAATAAAACACCAAACACGTGTGGGCACCTTGGGAACTCGGGAGCTTCACACGTCTGTGGAGGAGGTGACACCGTTCCAAAGGAGGTGACACCAAGCTGATGAAGTTGACACTGTCCTTTTGTCTGGCAACAGAGGTGCCATGGCTTTAGGCTATCTGCCCAGAGGCTGGCCTGCGTGGGCTGTCTGGGCTTGGTCAGGACCCGTTTTATTTTTAACCTGAATTCTTCCAGGAGAGTCTGCAGGGCAAAATAATAGGCAAACATTCAGCCGCCTGGCTGGGCTAGTAGGGGGCCCGAACAGTATGGTCTGTGTCGTTCTGGTAGGGTCTGGGTTGGTCTGGTAGGGTCTGGTAGGGTCTGGGTTGGTCTGGTATGGTCTGGGTTGGTCTGGTAGGGTCTGGGTCGGTCTAGTATGGTCCGGGTCGGTCTAGTATGGTCCGGGTCGGTCTAGTATGGTCTGGGTCGCTCTAGTATGGTCCGGGTCGGTCTAGTATGGTCCGGGTCGGTCTGGTTCCCTAGCCTATCCTGCCCCTTAATTAGCTGTTAAAAGGTCACCTCAGCACATTTCAGTCAGACCAGCCGCAGGGCATTCTGAGAGCCAGTACGCTGTGATATTAACCAGGGGCCAGGTTGTCTGGGTGGCTATTGGCTGGGGAGCACAGAGGATCTACTAATGAGTAGAATGACATATTTAACATTCACGTCTTGCATGGCATGTCTTTAACCCCTTACTGGCGGACCTCCCCTGAGGTCTACCACAGTTTAGAGTGTGGTTGTGGTGCGTGTAACAATGGAAGTAATGTAAGTATGTCGGTAATGTATTTTGTGTGCTGTTCTATGTCTGTGAATAATGTTAATAATGAGAAGCATGTGAAGTGCCGCCTTGTTTTATTCTTCTGCGCAGTACTACATTTCAGAGTGCTCCAGGATAATGCGCTTCATTGTACAGGGTAATGTACTACAAGTTCTATTATACAGTATTGGTCAGGACACACCCACTTGTTCAGGCTCTATTTCACTATTTTCCATATTGCAGGATAACAGTGATGATATGAAACCTGTGGCCTAGCCAGCTGGGTCCAGGGCAGGAGGGGATCAGGGTGGCATCATATCATTTCTCCACCGCCCGACTGAGAATACACCGTGCCAATTCCCACAGCCAAAGAAAATCTCAATTTCACCAGTGATGACTCGTGACCTAAAAACAGACACATTGCCCCTGTGAATTCTTGTCATCCCATTAAAAAAAAAAGAAATTAGACACCGAAATAAGATACTCTCTCGACAGCATTGGAAGTCTGTTGATAACCGCGGAAGGGAGGACGACCGTTTCCGTTGTTTTTTATTCCGCTCCGAATAAGGGAGATGTCTGCTTTTGACAGACAGGTTAACTGTCTGTGATGGCAATGCTCAGAGTGTTCTGCCTTTACTATAATATTGAGACGACACAGAGAAGGGTGAGAAATGAAATTACAAACCTGAATAAATGACTAGAGACACATAATAAATCCAGATGCTTCCATACAGGTGTACTGCTTGATACTGCAAGGCCAGAACCGTTGAGTGAAAGGGGGGGGGACCAAAACTGCCAGGGTTCTTTACAAATATGTGTTAAGACTCTTAACCATCCCCTTTTTATGAATTTGAAGGTAATGAAATAGAGAGGCAGTACAGTGTTTGACATTGATTGTACCTACCAACAGTAGTCGAGCAATGGCTTCCGCTGGGGTACGGCAACACCACTTGGACAAACCACGCGCAGAGCAGCAGTGAACCATAAAACTAGAAACGGTAGTAATAGCAATGGCAATTTGTTGAGTTTAGTTATAATTACATTTCTTTCATTTACATTTTATACATCAATATATTGGGGAATGTGTCCAACAAACAGCATGTTCACCTACTTTATTTCCGGGAAAACGGTGGCAACACAAAATCCAGCAAACGTGGAAAGGAAAGTGAGAATCAAAGTCTGTCATTCGTCCATGACCTCACGGTGACCCCTGACCCCTTCCAGGAGGGACGGCACAACCGAGAATGAGCCTGGCGACGAAGTGAGAGGAAATCAAAGAGAACCGGTAGTGGATTCATATCTGTTACAATGTCCCAACTCACTGGCAGATGGGGGGGGGGGGGGGGGGGGGAGGGGGGGGGGGGAAAAAGGGACTGCGGGGAGAGGGCGCTGCGAGGAGGGGGGACACAGGTCTGAGGTAACAGCCGTGTTATTAGTTGATATTAATTGGAGGTAGCCTTTAGCAGTGCATCCGTCTGAACCCAAAGAGTAATTTGTGAAATGCATCCAGTGGAAACAACCACACAAGCTGTTGGCCAGCTGCGATCAATAAACATGATCGACTTGACAATTATCCACTTTGGTAAATCGGATTATTTTTGCCCGTGACGTTGTCGTTCCACAATACAGTCTGCAGTCTTTTGACCTCCACTGCAGAGATCTAGTCCCGGGTCTTCTGTTCCCTACTACTCATGCTTCCCAATGTGAGGACTCCACGCAATTAGGGTTTTAGTCACGTACCGCTGATGGTTACTTAGTGCGGGTTGATTGCTGATTGCTCCCTGAGAAGACCAAAAGGATATATGTAACCTAAAGCCAAATGTCAGATGTGCTTCTCTCTTTCTCAAATTGCTTTGCAACTAGACGCAATGTTCCAAGGATCGGAAATCTGCCGAAGCAGATTTCTGTGAGATCCGCCATGTTTATTGATGTTAGTGGTAGAACAACGTGATTGTGGAATGTATTTGGTTTTGACTGCATAACATTCATAAATGTTCCTTTTGAGGCCCGGCAAAATGCTTTTCTTTCCATTTGTGAGAACGGGTTGCATACCTTGCTTACAGACAATGGTGGTGAGACAAGATTTTTGCCTGAAATGTGATTCAATTCTGAGATGACACAAACAAATTGGGTTTTAGTCCAGTTTTACCTCGGCCACTGTCCCTGTGCAGAATAACTCCACTAACAACCTTAGTTAGGTGATGACCATTGTTCAAATGCAAGCATATTTTTTCCTCAAGCAAACCTTCCAGCAATTGTTTTAATTGTCTTTAAAAGACACCAGGCATACTTCTCTACTTCTGAGGGGCATACAACGTTTTTACCTATTTATGAAGCTACCGTTGTCATATATCACATAACATCCAAGCCCACGTTGTTGTGTCTCACCTTGACCTTGATAAGCAGAGTCAATAAAACCGGAGCAGAAGCAGATGTTTAGGGACCCTGACAGAGAATCTGGTTGAGCAATCAGCCTGCAAACATGCAGTCAGTCAGCAAGACAAACATACATCAGTCAGCAAGACAAGCAAACAGTCAGTCAGCTAGACAAGCGTGCATTTAGTCAGGTAGACAAGCATGCAGTCAGTCAGTCAGTCAGATGGGCAGACAGACAGGCAGTTGGCAGACAGAAAGGAAGTTAAGCAGACAGACGGGTGGATGGTGCTGTAGGAATGTGTAATCTCCTCCTCGACCTTACAACACCTCTTTCTGTTTGAACAGCACTGCCTCTCAGCCACTGCTAAATGTTGACATTAGCATTTTGGCATTTCCACCGCTTGCGCCTTTGTGCATTCGTTGTGTGTCCGTTTCTGTGTCCTTTGTGTGTCCTTGTGTGCATCATGATGTGTGCATTTGTGTTTCAGGGATTGTTTGGCATTTTGTTCCTATTCACTGACCCTCGAAAAAACTATAATAATCACTGGAAATTCTGAAAAGTGAAAGGCCTCATTCAACACTTGCTAGTGGAATTAAACCCATTCGAGGTGCTCCACATGAAACTAACCTCTCAGAGGGGTGAAAGGCTCACATTTCCCTGATCTCAGGATAGACAGTGCCATTTCAATACCCCAGGAGAAGTCCCTTTATTTCCTGTTGACATGGAGTCTGCAGAAGGCAGAGCCTTCTAGTCCAGCTATAAATTATAATCCAATTGAGGACCTGGTGAGAGATGTGAAGGGCGGGGGCAGTGATGTCAAGATGTTTTAATCACATGACAAACTCTAACATTTATTTCTCCATCTGGGGAGAACGAGGCGGGCAACATCCAGCGAATCGGAGGCATTAGTGTTACGGTTCAGGTGAGTCAGAACACAAGGCACAGTGTGAGTGAAGCATCCTTTTACTTCCTCCGTTACGTACCAAAACAAAAGGCGAGGTAACCCGCAAAAGCATACTGGGCTTACCCTTACTTTTGTATATGAGCTGTGGGCGTCCTCGATCAATTACTGTTAGCGCCAAATGTTAATTCTTAAGGACGTTTTGTACACGTGTAAGTGGGCAAGCGTAAACACACAGGGAACTATGGGCAGAATTTGTGTGAATTAGGACGATTCTAAAATATAAATAGACAAAAATTGATTTTCTAAACTGTGATGAAAAGTTTTGGGCAAATACACTATTGTCCCAGTTCATTCTTTCATAATATACAGTACTAAATTATATTTTGGACAACTTCTTATTCCTACTTGTCAATGTATTCATTCTTATTTGTGTTTGGTATACATTTTATATAGGGTTTCAAAGTTAGTCAACACTTACTGCCCAAATAAACAAATAAATACATTTTCTTAGTGGCCTTTAGGACATTACTGTATTTACATCTTTTGTCCTTAAAAATGACCGGACCACCTGCCAGAGGTGGGCAACGGTCTGACACTGGACCCTCTTCATGTGCATAGGAGGGTGCTGAACTGAGGCGAGCGCTGTGTTAATTAACTAGATTAAAAAGAGCTGTGAATTATTATTTGAACCCTTTTGATTATCGGATGAACAATAACTCAGCTCTCGTGATTTATGAGCACCAAACGCCATAGTCTAGACAATATCCTCCTAACAGGCTAACAATTTCACACAATGCAATTATCCAAATGCATCAGCATGAATGCAACGGTTTGAAACGTGTTTGACATTGAAGGGAATCACTTGTGTGAAAGCTTTTCAAACCACCCCCATAGTCAGGGATCTTTATATATGCATCTGCTGCACCACAATGCATCTCACCCATTTTGTTTTGGGGTGGTACATTTTCAAATTTATCTTTTTGCCGTTACGTTGAGAAAACATATTCTATTTTACTGGGACAACAGATTGGACATTTGGTCATGACACTAGGATGATCCCCATTTAAATAACCACGGTGGACACAGAGTGTTAGGACACCTGTTAACCAGCTCATCCAAAAGATGTCTCCCCACAGCACCTGGTCTACCATCCGGGGAAATGCGGGGGCCCCAACCCTGCTTAGCTACCGAGCCCAGGAGCATAACACAGGATACTATGCGGCTGTCTATTATCTAGATTTGTTTACACCATTTTTTATATGTACAAATTAAAATGTTTTCATTTTGCTAGAAAATGCAACAATGTACAACATATCGCGTCTGAGAGAATTACATGGTGCTCCGCTTTTGACTCGGATGTTTGTTCGGGATGATATCCATGATATCCTGTCGGAGCGGGAGGAGGGGTCCCTAGTGGCCCCCTGTTCATTAGGAAGTGCACTACTTTTGACAAGTAGGGCAGAAAGCCTCGCAGAGCATAGGGAACAATGCAGAGGTCTATTTGGGGCAAATGCTCACGAGCCATGTTGTGGTGGCCGAGCTCCAGCGGTCTTGGCGCTGTTTGTCTGGCAGCTGCTGGCCCCCTGGCGGCCAATCACAACAAGAGGCCTTTGAAGTGTGAAGCGCCACTGTTCCGTCGTGTTCAGTTCACGCGCTGCCCCGAACAAAGTTTTTGTTTTTTCTTTCGCTAGGCCACTGAGGCGCCGCCGTTGCCCGCTAGCCTCGCTCTCTCGTGATACACATTACAAAGGCCCCGTTTACACCAGGCAAAAAGATCTGATCCTCTTGTCACTAAGGAAACGCTGAGGCTCATCAGAACTGTGGCTGAACGTACACCTGCGTTGTATCTTCCAGCCTCACGTCTCTCACCCAATCACTGCTGAGTTGTGTCTTCCGCCTCACGTCTCTCACCCAATCACTGCTGAGTTGTATCTTCTGCCTCATGTCTCTCACCCAATCACTGCTGCGTTGTATATTCCGCCTCACTTCTCCCACCCAATCACTGCTGAGTTGTATCTTCCGCCTCACGTCTCCCACAAAAATCAATGGTGAGTTGTATCTTCCGCTTCACCGCTCTCACCCAATCACAGCTGCGTAATATCTTCCGACGCCGTTTCCCACCCAATCACTGCTGTAGAGGATTTCTGTAGGCAAAGTGGCTACTACAACATGTGGTCATCCGCTAGACAGATCACTTATAAAGGGCTTCGGGTTAATGGAAAGCTGCAACTGTCAGGACCATTATTTTTACAGACCCAATAGCCATGCTTTGTTTTTTTCAGTGTCTCTTTTTGTTTGACCTGTTGGTTGCTATTAATTCGGTCGCAAACCAAACTGACGATTGTCTATCACGTGGAACCAAGATTGTCCATAATGTTACATCCTGCATGAGATGGATAAGACATGTTTTGAACTGATATTGTGCCACGCGAAGGATAAGACATGTTTTGAACTGATAATGTGCCACGTGAAGGATAAGACATGTTTTGAACTGATAATGTGCCAAGCGAAGGAAAATACATGTTAAAAACTGATAATGTGCCATGCGAAGGATAACACATGTTTAGAACTGATAATGTGCCAAAAAAAGGATAAGAAATGTTTAGAACTGATAATGTGCCAAAAAAGGATGTAAGACATGTTTAGAGTTTAACTTACTGGCGAACCATTCATTCATTCTGGTGAACGATGCAGCTAATCAGACAGGTACATTCCACCAATCACTAAATGTCCTCTGTGGTTTGAACTGTGATAGAGCTCTCCTTATTGGTTGCCTGGCTTTATTCCCAGTTGAACAGTGGGAAGAGTGTCTGCCTTATGGCATCAGTTCACGTTGGGGCTGTTCATCTTAGTAACTCCTCAGTACACAAGTGTCTTTAAAGGAGTATACCCACTATTTTGTTACCGGTTTTCGCTGAAAGAAATGCCGGTCAGATTGGTATCTGCTGGAATCTGCCTCAGGAAACAAATTATTAAGGCATGTGATTGTATAAGACTCCATGTGTCTTGAAAAAGCACTTTATCGGTCAAATTAATAATACATAATTATTTTATTATTAGTTCATGTTTATTTATTATGTCCCTAGTAAATGTTAAGTGGCAGCTTGAACATGAGAGCACTAGGTCCTTTAATAGGATTTAAATACTTTCCAGCACAACATTGGCCTGAGGTGAATGTTCTCATCCAGTTGGTTGAGCCATCCTGTATGCAGTGCAGTCCATTCATTCTAACATCTGATTAACATATTTGTTAAGGAACATAATCAGACACATTGTAGGTGTTCAGGGCCTTGGTGGACAAAACAATGGGCACAATTAAAATAACAAAAAGAGAGAGTAGCGATTTGGGCACATGAAGTATAGAAGCAATGCTGTTATTCTTTCTGAAATGATTCCAGTCGATACTTTGGTTGGAAAATAAATAATTCAACAGCATTATATTGGTTTGAAATAAAAGAAAAACTATTTACCAGGAGTGGAATAAGGGGGCCAGATGAAAACCAATAACGGCAAATGACTGGTAAACAGAAAACTCTGTCTCCCAATCATGTTGCAGAACAGTTTCCAGGCCGGTGCGTGTCACCGTGTTATTAGGGATTCAATTGAGTTGCCTCACTGAAGGGTGATGGCAGAGGAAAATGCAATAACACTGCATCTAAATGCATCTCATTTCCTATTTAACAGCCCAGAAACCACCGCAACAAAGAGATGTGTTGGTAGAAAAAATGAGAAGGTATCTTTGGAAAGTATAGGCACCATTAAAAAAAAGCAAGTCCATGTCTAGTCAAGGCTGAATGGGAGTTTTGTAGAGGTGATTCAGGCCCGGTGTGAGACCGTTGTCAGGGGAATTTATATTTATGGAAAGGGGGTGGAGGAGGTGGGAGGGGGGGTGTGGAGGGGTGGAGGGGGGTGGAAGACGTGGGAGGGGGGGTGGAGAGGGGGTGAGGTGAGGTTACCTAACCTATTTGGGAGATCTAAAAGACTTACAGCCAGTGTTTGAAAAACAGGCAACTCTTGAAAGCGGTCTAGGATCATGAACCACTTGCGATAATACTCAGACTCCCACCACAGGTCACCCACAACTGTCAAGGGCTCTACTGCATCTGCATAAAACTTTTAGCCAGTAGGCGGTCGACATTTCAGTAGGTTACATCACTTTAAGTAATTGTTCTCCTTAGAGTAATTGTTCTCCTTGAAGTAATTGTCCTCCTTGAAGTAGTATTTTCACCTTGCATCGCAAGAACCGCAGCATTTGTGTGGCGACGGTAACAGTGCTTTGTGGTCCACAGCGGCCAGTGTTGTCAGAACGCCGCTGATGTGCATCCAGCATGGACCAGCCGGACAGCGCAGGAAGAAGGAAGCAGGTCTGTTGCGTTGCTGGCTGACCGTTGTTGGTGCGTCTTGGTAACAGTAGGTTCATGATGGCATCACTCAGGAAGGCCCGTTTCCAGGTGAAACCCCTGAGAGCACAGATCTGAGAATCTCTGCACATCGTCCTGTACGACTGAGAGTGGCCTGTTGTCTTACGTAGGGGAAGGGTGCAGATGAGCTGGCGAGGGGTCTCCCCCAAATGCAGGCCGGGGAGAGTTTGTTACCGGGCAATCAAGCCTGGACATAAAAGACGTGTTTATGTCAGGAGCCTAGTGCGGTAACACCGGCTGTGCTGGACTACGTTCAGTCCACATGTGCTGCTTGGCTGGACTGAACGTAGTTCTGGTAGTACACCATAGTAATAGCCTTTTTGGCGTGTTTACTAACGCATCTTGTTTCTTGCCAACATGATTTAGGGATGACAGTGATCCGAGAACGGTGCGTGAAATGGACTTCCTTATTAGGTGGGCACGCACCTATGGCCTCCTCAAATTCAGGTCTAGTTTGTTGTGAAGCATTCGGGGGGCGATTCCATGCTTTTCATAGGTTGGGAAGTGACAGGTCGATGTAGCTGTTCCGTGTCCATTGTACAAGAGGTGTGACTTGTTTAGACCAACGTCTGAATCACCTGAACAAGTGTTGGGTATCATTCCTAACTGTCGCTTAAGTGAGGCTCAGCTTGGTTGGTGTATCTCAGATGATAGACAAATAACGGTTTACCCACAACTCCACACACACACACATACAAACGCACACGCCAACCCTCCCCCAAACCTGTGGAGCAGAGAAGAAATAATTAAATGACATTTACACAGGAGTGTCTTCATCACGGCACGCTCCTCATCTCTGCTAATAACGACTGCCATGGCTCAGATGTTCTTCACCGCCACAGCATGGTGGGGACATTCTGTGTCACGAGAACACGTCCTCCCAACCCCACAGACTTCCTTCCAGCTTTCTCCGGCATGGGAGGGCACAGAGAAGCTGCTATGGTAAAGGCCTGGCCGAAAAACTGAATGACCCGAAAGTGGAATTGTAGAGGACAACAAACTACTCAAACAACAGGATGTGCGGTTGAATAATGAGGTGTTGCACATATTGTATTCAAGACTCAGTGTATTCTTTGTTTTACTCGCTACCTGCAAGTTTACAACGTTTTGATAAAAATCCATCCTTGACATCCTTGTATTCGTCTAAATAACAATGTCATGAGACCCATTAGGGTTAAGATGCAATTGGAGCTCATTTATAATGACTTATTTCAAATACCAACGAGGGACTCTGTGATGGCGTCAGTTACGGTTCCACGGACAATGCTGGTCTGTGCACTTGATCTCCAGGTAGCTGTAGGTGTGTTTCTTGAGATGTCCTAGAGACATCTGGGGGTGTATTACAAAATCACCATGTGCCCACTCCTTTTTCCACTTCAGCATGCAAGACTCCTGCCGCTGACTGCAGCTTCACGACTCACCCCGTTGCCTGTGTTGGCGTAGCTCTCTTCCCATGACGGCAGCTCGGCTGTCAACGTCAGTCAGTCTGCAGGGCAATCCTCTTAAAGGAGGAAGAGGGAAAAAACTGTGGCGTATCTTAGTAGAACTCTGCTCTCCTGTATGTTTCTCCGGGGGCCTTGGCGGTCTGGAACATCACCGTTAAAACTCCTAAGAAGCTTTATTTTTGAAATGTGAATAGTATTTACGGGCCATGGCTTAAGGCCTGATGTGCGATGGGGAGCGTGTCTGTGGATCTTTCGTGGATTCCGTTTCAATGCAACGAGCCGCCGTGGGGAGATTCTAACGGCCTGGCTGCACGGTCCTTGGAAGACTTTGGAGTCTTTAGTTGCCATGATGTTGAATGGGATTTTAGGAGAGGGAAATTCACATTAACCCCGACTCAGTTGTCCTGACTGTCAGTTTTTCCAATATATTGTTTAGAATTGCATCTGGATTTTTTGCCACATACAATGAATTAGCTAGCTATATTATAAGTTACAGTACAGTAAGCCAGTTAGTTTCCCAAACAAAAATCGCATTGGTTACAAAATGGCACTTACATGACTAAAGTGTATGGATGTGGGGATGAGAGGTCTTAACACAGCCAATAGAAGCAGGTTTCTGTATGAACAGCATCCTTATCCAACGCCTGCTCTGATATGGATATAAGGAATGTTAATGAATACAGAATCAAACTAAATTAGGTTCAGAAACATTCAACCTCTGACAGCAGGCTAGAGTATATTATTCCACCATACTGTATTTAGAGGAAAAGATCCCTACAAACTAGCCCCTGTAGCGCTTTTCTCAAGAAGAACAAAGCAATTTGTGGCTTCTTATCTGGCCCAGAGAACGAGTGAAGTGGGGGTTGGGTTCTGTCAGTCGCTATCCGATAAATCCAGAGAGTCCCACACACCCACGCACACACACGCATTTGTGCGCTATAACACACACACACGCACAGAATACCTAATGGCAGTATTTATTCCTCGCAGCTATTTTGTCATTCCCAGCATGCCCCTGTTGTGATTTAATAAAGCAGTTTATGGATGTGAGGCACTTCCTCAAACACCCGCCCAACACACTCATTAAATAAAAGCCGTATTAGAATCCATGTAGGGTGGGGGGAGGGTGGGCGGGGGGGTGAAGGCGGGATATAATGAAACGGGGGGGGGGGGGGGGGGGGGGGGGGGGGGGGGGGGGGGGGGGGGGGGGGGGGGGGGGGGGGGGGGGGGGGGGGGGGGGGGGTGATGAAGGGAGAGGCAGAGGGGTTAACATTCTCACGAAGCTATTAACATTTCTCCTGCTCACGTCTGCATTTTGAGCTTGATAGTACATTTAATCTGAGATAGATTCCTGATGATTGGTTACAGAGGGTGATTTGGAAGGGAGGCGTGAGGGCAGGGGGGTGGGGTGGGCGTGTTTAGGGGGGAGGGGTGAGTGCGGGTTGGTGCCGGGGAGCAGGGGAGCAGGAGAGCAGCGTAGAGCAGGCGAGGGAATAGCAAGTAATAGCGGGATTACTAATTGAATGTCTAATCTGTGGTGTAATAGATCTTAATCAGCAACGCAGATACACACTAAACACACACACACACACACACTACACAGTACACACAAACACAAACACACACACAAACACTGACACACTACACACACAAACACTGACACACTATACACAGACACTACACACACACATAGAAGGGGACTGTGGATCACTAACAACTGGTAAAACATCCCGATATTGGAAACAATCTGCATTGATGAGCACAACCCACAGAATACAGTTAAACAACAGACCCTCTAATTCCTTTCTGATTGGTCAAAGCGTCTTTCATTGACACTTGGCAGATTAAACGTCCTCTGGATGCACTATGGAGGCGGTCCCCCGTATGTTAATGATAATGGCTATATTACATAACAAACTGGATGCATTGAATTGTGATTGATTGATGGCCATGGTATATGCAACGAATAAGGCACAAGGAAATGTTACATGGCAAATATACATATATATGTTCTCTGGCACAAAGCATTGTCACGTGTACTCAGGTTGTTATTTACACAGAGCAGAGCTATGGTATATTGACAATATACAAGAGATGGTATATTGGCTGTGGTATATTGGCAATATACAACAAATCCCTCCTGCTCTTATGAACCGGTTAGAAAATAGTGTGGTAAAAATGGATGTCATACCTGTGGTCAATGGCCTCATGTTCCACAGCAATCAGCAAATCAACACTCAGGATTCCAACCACCCAGTTTATATTAGACATTATATCATGTTTATGACACTACAGGTCCTTAAAGGGGTCTCAGACCCGAACATGACCTTACCTGGAGACGTTCTGCATTCACTTTGCATACCGTGGGAGTGTGTGCATGTTTGTGTGTGAGTGTGTGTGTGTGTGTGTGTGTGTGTGAGGAATTTACTTCCAAGCGGTCTCACATTGGTTTCCCACCGGTCCCGGGGAGGGAGTGCACACGGACACAAGGCCGGTCCCGGGGAGGGAGTGCACACGGACACAAGGCCGGTCCCGGGGAGGGAGTGCACATGGACACAAGGCCGGTCCCGGGGAGGGAGGGCACACGGACACAAGGCCGTCTGGCGGCTGGATGACTTTCATTAAAGAAGGGAGTGCACACGGACACAAGGCCGTCTGGCGGCTGGATGACTTTCATTAAAGAAGGGAGTGCACACGGACACAAGGCCGTCTGGCGGCTGGATGACTTTCATTAAAGAAGGGAGTGCACACGGACACAAGGCCGTCTGGCGGCTGGATG
>JACXGK010006114.1:0-18079 GCA_016801125.1 Novumbra hubbsi
TTGAGGAGTCTCACGCATAGGTGTGAGATTATTCAAATAGGGCAAGAGAAGAAGTAGGCTAGGGATTGGAGGCTCGCCTGTCGCACAGAGCTATATCATAGCGTTTACAGCTAGCTCAGAACGTCACTTGAACTCCAGTCATCATCAGACGCTTTTCAGCGCCTGTGAGCACGGCTGGCTGAAAGACACATGCGCCAGTTGACTAAGAGGAGCATACCAACTATCTGAATACCCCTTGGTCCCCAATCACCATCTGTTAGAGCGCGTTTTTCCATCTCTTCAGCGGAGAAACGGTTTCAAAACTATTCGGAACTTCCATGATGCTTGGAGCAGTTAAAATGGAAGGACACGAGCACACAGACTGGAGCACATACTACGGAGAACCCGAGGTGGGTACCTTAAATATATGTTTTTCGTCTACCGCCGATCCCATTTTATACAACTCACTATTAGCCCAGAGATAATATTAACTTTGTGATCAAATATTGACTTGAGGCGCCTCCAACTCCTTCCCCATCTCTACGCACTGCACTATCCTAGCAAAGTTGCACTTGGCATTTAGGATAAACTTTTTACTCAGTTCGTAATTCCATGTGCCTGAGTTTATCTTGCAAAATCATAGTTTACCATGTTACCAATTGAGCAAACATTTGTTTTAGCCTATTTGATTTGTGAACGATTTATTCAATATTTGTGTTGCGGGTATACTATTGTCTAAACATTACACCAATTTAATAGATGTTATATTTGTATTTAAGATGATTAACGGAGTAGGATATGGTGATAATTATATTTTACTTTCTTGATGTCGGTTAGACATTACATATGGTTTGCATCGAGTGACATTATATATCAGTCATTGACTTTGTTTTATCAAATGTACCCTATGATTTTAGTAGAGAAAACCCCGGGATTGCATGCTTCTACACCGACTTCGCACAATTACTATCCTGTATATATAGCCTAATTAATTTCATGTGTATGGTTGATATACGGCTATTGTTCATGCTGTTATTATGTTATTAAAAAATGCTTGGCCCACATTAGGTCTGCAACACGTGAATACTGCCAAGTGTATCCTCTGCTAAAATCTTAGTTCATAATAGGCTAACACTCTTTGTTTTCATGGCTTTCTTTCCAGTGTTATACCTCGGTTGGCAACATGAACACCGGCCTGGGCATGAACTCAATGAACACCTACATGAGCATGACGGGCATGAGTACGACGGCCAACATGACTGCCAACTCCATGAACATGTCTTACGTCAACACGGCAATGAGCCCCTCCATGACCGGCATGTCGCCGGGCACCGGAGCCATGAACGGCATGGGTGTGGGAATGACTGCCTTGAGCGCCGGACTCAGCCCCAACATGAGCCCCATGACCGCGCAACCTCCACCAATGAACTCCCTGTCGTCCTATGCCAACATGAACGCTATGAGCCCCATGTATGGACAGTCTAGCATCAACAGATCTAGGGACCCCAAGACTTACCGGAGGAGCTACACCCATGCCAAGCCTCCGTATTCTTACATTTCTCTCATCACTATGGCTATCCAGCAGTCCCCAAGTAAGATGCTGACACTGGCCGAGATTTATCAGTGGATAATGGACCTTTTCCCGTTCTACCGACAGAACCAGCAGCGCTGGCAGAATTCAATTCGGCACTCTCTATCGTTCAATGATTGTTTCCTTAAAGTGCCTAGATCCCCGGATAAGCCCGGAAAGGGCTCATTTTGGACCCTCCACCCGGATTCAGGAAACATGTTCGAGAATGGCTGCTATCTGAGAAGGCAGAAGCGGTTTAAGTGTGACGGTCAAAAGAAGATGTGCAAGGAGTCTGGTCGTAAGACATCCGAAGGCGGCTCCAACAGCAGCTCGGAGAGTTGCAACGGAAACGAATCCCCTCACTCTAACTCATCCTCCAACGATCACAAAAGGTCTATGTCCGACATGAAGTCGTCCACACAGGCGCTGAGTCCGGAGCAGGCCGCCTCACCGGTGTCCCACTCTCAAGCGCATGGACACCTCATGTCCCAGCATCACTCGGTCCTTGCTCACGAAGCGCACCTGAAACCCGAGCACCACTACTCGTTTAACCACCCTTTCTCCATCAACAACCTAATGTCATCGGAGCAACAGCATCACAAAATGGACTTAAAGACTTACGAGCAGGCGATGCACTATTCCGGCTATGGTTCTCCAATGTCGGGGGCGCTATCCATGGGTTCAATGGGGAAAGCCGGCCTAGATTCCTCGTCAATACCCACCGAGGCGTCTTACTATCAAGGTGTATACTCCAGGCCTATTATGAACTCTTCATAAACTTGTCTCCCAAACCTAAAACGGACCTTTTTCAGTAATTTGTACATTTGTATAAATGGAAGTGTGTGCATATGTAGGCCTATTCCAGATATTTTTGACGTTTCCCACTGATTTAGTTGTCAAGTTGGTTTAGTAATTATTTTGTAAAGGGATGTTAATAATAATGTGACAAAATCTGTTTAAAAGGCGGCTTTGAGAATGACCAAAAGATGATTAGCCTACTGTAATATATAGGCTACCGGCATTCTGAAATGAATTTCAATGCATCCGGCAGGAGACTGAAATTCTTCAGTTATTTGTGTACTTCTTATTTATGGCTTGTATGTATTAAATGTGCATTCTTGTAGTTGACAACAAGAACAGAATATATTAAAGTGTTATTTGGATTTTTTTCTGAAGACATTGGATGATTTTTAAATGCATTCAGAGGCTTTTCTTCACAACAAAATAATAATTACGATGATCATTGTCACCATAACATAATCAAAGCGTAATACGTAGCATTTTCGTATCATTAGGCTGAAACACTAATTCTCATGCATTCGCCTATTTTTGCTGCAGCACCACCAAATAAAACAACGATATATATAATATGATATATATCGTTGTTTTATTCTATATATTTATATATGAAATATATCGTTGTTATAGCAACACGCCATTTGCCAATACTGTTGAAATAGGTTTCAATAACCCTAGTTATGTTTATAGTGTGAACTGAATTACCAAATGTATCCAAATGCCACTTTTTTATTTGTGTATTAAACATGAACAACATATGTTTATGACCAACAGTGGCAATAACTATAGAGGGTGCGTTTATTTAGGCTTTAGGAAGAAAGGAAGAAAATACGTAGATTTTAGCAAGAGAAAATATTTGAGTAAAAAACTCACGAATATTGATTTGCTTAGGGTAAGCCGGCGGTCTACGTTGCACGTATAACGCGGCAGCATGAGTTCCAGTCTGACCCAGTCTCTCTTCACACTGTCTGACATACAAACCATGAAAATGTTTAAAAATGTTGAGAAAATGTCTCCCATATTTTAGATTGCAGTTATTAGCCTTAATTTCCCCTGAGCCAAAACATTATAAGTTTCTTAGCTACCACAACTATAGGGTATTCTGTAGTATAGATGTTACTATGTCAGCCTGCCAACATGTTAACTACTCAAAACTTTGCAAAAATAAAAGGATTATATTATACACCGTGTATTATTGAAACTGTAACAACAATTACAACAATATATGTAATAATAATTTAATAAATCATTTTCGAATGATGGAGCAGCAGCAGTTTTTCCAATAATTGGAAAAATACGTTTTATTCCAAGAGTGGTGAAATATGGGGGGATATTAGCTAGGCGGTTTGATAAAGCTATACGCAGTCAATCTTTAATACAGGCGAGGACAAGCTACAAATAATATTAATTAGCTCTGCTTAACACTAGGCTACTATATTTTCTATAATAATATTGTGGTAACAATTTTTTCAAAGGTTTTCCTAGCCTGGTCGTAGGCGGCTGAATGTCAGATGGCAGATAAAACCACAGGAATCACATTTTAGCGAAGAACAATATGTGATCAAATGTTTCGGGCTCAATTCATTTTATTTATGATTAGGCCTACTCATTAAAAGTAATAATACTTTCTCATTGCCATTTGCTTT
Organism: Novumbra hubbsi; assembly: GCA_016801125.1. Classification (NCBI taxonomy): domain Eukaryota; kingdom Metazoa; phylum Chordata; class Actinopteri; order Esociformes; family Umbridae; genus Novumbra; species Novumbra hubbsi. The sequence goes on from JACXGK010006114.1 coordinate 3,994, forward strand.
TGTCGTAATGACAAACTACAATATTATAATGTATTGTATTAATTAAAAAAGACACACACTCACACGCTGTGGGATTTCCCCTGATTTAATACAACCTCACACTCAAATTGTTAGATTACGTTGGTTTAACTTTGACCTAAAAGTGTCCCATGGATTCAGAGAATAGTTCCGGAAAAGGAGACTGATTTGAGGACAGAGGCTATTGATAATCTACCTGCTTTGTTTTGTATCACTAAGCCATTGTAATGTCAGACTACTCAGAGATCCCATCTCAAATAATCCTGAAGATAAGATAATGTAGTCGAAATGAATCAAAATCCTCACACTCCCAACACGGCAAGATGTCCATTCTCTTACACAAAACGATGGACACCAAGCCCCAGCCGTAGTGCATTCAAATCCAAGGGGATGCCGAGAGGAGAAGTATGTCCTCCTGCCAGATAGGACAACGGTTCAACTTCTGAACACGTAAAGGGTGCGTTTATTCTCCAGTTCCTCTCACAAATCGTACTTTAAACAGCCGTGATCTGCGAATAAACAAAGACAGTAAACAATGGAGTGTAGGCTATGCCCACAACATAGGAAGTCTGCATGCACAACCAAATTGCAGGAGTATAAACTTAGAATAGGACGTCACCGCTCTGTAAATTTACATAGACATTACATTTCGTTCTCTTCATTTTAGACATTACACTAAGCTGACTTTTTTTTTATAGCACACTGATCGATATCGCGGTAAAATAATCGTTTTTTTTTAAACTAGCGAGGCAGTGAAATCTTTGCTTTGTGCTAAAGTCAACAGTGACAGAGTTTGAGCTCAAATAAATGCCGTGATGTCTCCAGCTCTTTGCAGAAGGCTGAAAGGCGAGGTTCCACAATGGGCTCCGATAGGCTATTGCCAATAAGCATCGACAGTATTGCACAGGTATGGACATTTTATTGTATATTTCCTAGCTTTATTTCTATTCAATCGCTGTGTGATAAGAGTTTTTCGCCTTGGTAAGCTAGATAAGGACTGAGCGCAGGCTTGAGGAAAGTCCTGGAGTAGGCCGTATTGGATTTCACATGACAATGGATAATTCAGAAGCTCTGCAAGTTCTCTGATAGAGGCTGCCTCTTCGTTCAGTGTATTTCTGTGGCGTGTCAGGGCGCCTTGCAGCTGACACAGCTATCATTGGTGCCATGAGTAGAGCACTTGCTCCAATGCGCATGTAACTCTGTTTTGTGTCGCTCAAACATCCAAATGTTATCATTTGAATAACATGTTGCCAGTTTACTAGCCTGGAGTCCTAAATATGTGCCATGAATATATGAATATTTCAAGTAAAAGCATTTTACACGCGGTCGGGCTAGTTGGACGCATTTCTAATAGCCCTGTCTAAAAAGATCATATTGATCTTGTTTTGAGGATTTATATTGACTCCAGGTTTTAAAATGTAATACGAGTTAAGAACAAAGCTATGTTCGATTGACTGTATTTTGAAAATGATCTAAAATACAACCATGGAATGTTGCTGAAGAATAATTATATAATTGAATAATATTAACACTCAAATCATCAGTCTGTGTGGAATTCCAAATGTCAAAATATGTTTCCATTTCCTTTAACAAAAAAATCTTCTCTATCGTCATCATCTTATTAATGATACCCGTTATAACTAATGATAACCTAAGCGTAATATATGTATATATATAAACCTATATATGTATTATACATACCTAATAATAGGCTATAGGCCCAAAATAATAATAATTATAAGAGGAAGAAAACACGTTTTTTACTGTATGAAAAAGAACATCTCCCATTGTATACCAAAAAAATTAAAAGTTGTTTAGATAAAAACGGATAATGAGCCCAAAACACTAGGGACCGTTTTTCAGTAATTAATTCTTATCCAATATCATTCTCACAAGGAGCAAAAGCCCTCGAAAACACTCATTACCCTTATTATTCGAGCGTATGCCAAAACTCTTCTACTCCGCGACTTTGATGAAGGGGATAACCTCTGTCAAGCCTCCTCTAGAACGGAATGAATTGGGAATGGCCTTTTGGAACCATGGTTCAAAGGTAACCCGCTTCAACCTGCGCTGGAGAATCTTCTATCCTGAAGTGAACAATACTTTACGCCACCGGTATCAGGCCTACATCATCCAATTATACGTTTTTACCTGAGAAAACACCTTTAGTATGAGAGGCATGTGTGAAGGCCTCATTCGAATATGAAAGAAACATGATAAAAATGGCATGCTTCACTCCGAAGTCCACACACACAAACACACGTGCAAACACACACGCTCACACCCACGCTCACACCCACGCTCTCACACACTCACACTCACACTCACACACACACACACACACGCACACACACACACACACACACACACACTCACACACTCACACACACACGCCTAAAAGGATTTCAAATTTCAGACCAGAGAGATGCCTCTAAAAGGGCCTGGGAGCACCAGCACAGGCAACCCCTTCACTGTTGTTATAGAAACAAAATGCGCCAAAGTCCAGCTTGTTGATCCCTTTATTTTGGAAAACCAATTTAATTACATTTCTTACTACCAGTCGTCCTATTTGCATATTTCAAGATTAGTTTCACTCTTACAAGGGACCAATGGCATTTCTCCAAACCAAATTAATTCCTGAAACAAGTTGTGGTCAAATTTGGATTATATTCTCCCTGCTATAATAACGCCAGGCTTTGTCAATTTACGATCGACTCTAGACTCTGACGCTGGAGTTGCGGATGATTTTAACTTTCCTAGTGCCTTTTAATTACACCGATTTTGAAATACAATTGGTTTAATAAGGTTTCCAACAGCATGGAATAAATCAATTTAAGGCATTTAGATCTAAGCTTTGAAGTGACTTGGTAGTTCTATGGTACTTTTAAAATATGTTTGAAATAGGTTTCTATGTTTTTTTTTTTAAACGAACATTGGAATGTAGTTTGTCTGTAGTATGGTTGTTGTCCCAAACCTCATCGTTGAAACGCTGTAGGAACCAAAATCAGTTGAAATGAACTATTACATTTTGCGTTACATAGCATGCCCTGGGACTACCTACAATAGCACTGTGCGTTTTGATTGGAAATGCTGGCCCTATATTCTCACTGAAAACGAATGGCCTCTAGTAGCACTGCTGTCAACACCAAGAACTGGAACACCCAAGTAGAACGGTCTCCCGGGTGATGGCGGGACACCAGTCTAACAAGCTGTAATTCTGTTTTAGCCTATTGCAGGGGTGGGACAGTCCACACTACCCCGATTTAACTCCTCTTTCACGCGAAATACTCCTAATCCCATATTTTAGCAAGGGAAACTGCTATCCCACAGTATATTAAAGGACAACAAAGTCAAAACGAAAAGCCACCCATGTTTTTTTTGTTGCAGTCAGTTATTCCTTGCTCATCAGGATTTACGCTTCGTGCGCACCCATTTTGCTTTTAATTTAGTAGCAATTTCTCTAAATTGGTGACATTGTTGGAATACTTTTTAATGCAATTGTACTAATATTGGTATTCTCGTGATTGCATATATTCAGCATTTATTAATGCATTGCGAAGACCTGTAGTTTAACAGGTTTATTAGTAAAAAAAAAGGCGGTTAAGATTAAGCTAATTGTTATTGTATAGGCTTCTACTCAGGTGGGTGGAGATTTCACTTTAGCACCAAAATGGGTAAACCCCGCCCACCCAGGTCACCTGTCGACGCAAATATATTTTTCAGCTGGAACTATTATGATTGTGATTCATATTATCAGTGGTATTCTTATTGTTATTCATGTAGAACATGGATGTGATCACTGTTTGAAATAAAAATGTATATATATATAAAATAAACTGACGATAAACTAACAAGACTCGCGAAACAAAGAGACAAACAAAAAATAACAGTCTGTATTGCTAAACGTTGACAATGGATTTTTTGAGAACGACAGATAACATATTGATTTAATGATCTTAGCTTGTTAGCATTTTGAATAGAGTAATTTCACACTCTCCAGTCGATGGGTGACCAAAGAACATGTCTGACCAAAACATTCGTTGATGTTTTCGTTTTCATTTACAATAGGTAAAATATAAAGTTGCAGTTTTATTTCTTATTACAATATTTCAGATTTATTTATAAGCAGAAACGAATTGTTTTTAATACATGTCAATGTTTTTCCTTAAGCGTTTAATTTGGCGTCTGTAATACATTGTATGTGTTTATTCAAATTTATTTTACCAATATGTTTTTAAGTATTTAGCTATTCATAACGAAATTACTAAGAAAATATTTTTTTGTCAAACAGAGATAATACATATTGTTGTCTGAAGACTGCGTAAAACAGCCAGGGATCTACACAATATTGTGAACCATATCTGCCCGACTCAGAAGTAATTTCTCTTTACAGTAGACATTTTGAATGTTTTTACATCCCCTAACGTTGAAAAGAGAATACCTTCCTACTCCACTCCTTGTTGCTTCTGCATTTATCGGAAACAATTGCGGCGCGGCTAGTGCAAGGGGAAGTATCCCATCCTCACTGATAACCATCAGCAATTAGCTGAATCATGTCATGTTCTCATCTCGCCACCAATTCTACCACAGTCTTTATCCGAAACACCTATCTCTCCATCCAACCCACTCTCATCTCTGTAACACTCCATCCAACTCAATCCTCGCCTTACCTCTCATTTTTACATCACCAACCCATGGTCCATAACACTACACCATACACATACATTCCCCTCTTGTTCTCACATACAGCGCCCTGCTCTTTACCGGATGGTACTGCACACATTTTCCTGTTCTGTCTGTTCACTCTCCAGCACACACCTCTCCCATACACACCTATTAACTCTCAACTGACTATACTCACCATTGTCTAAGGATGGCTGACATATGCAGCTGACTTGGATTCTGTAAGACTCTGGACAGAGCCCATGTGCATTGATTCACATGCTTGTTTTCTGGAAAATGCAAAAACATTGAACGCAAAAAGGTCATGCACTCATAAACTTGACTCGTCACAGCTAGATGAGGACTGCCCCCACCCCAGAGGCTGGTTCCTCTCAAGGTTTCAACCGTACTGGGGTGTTTTTCCTAGCCACTGGGCATCAACTCTGTGGTGGCTTGCTCTTTAGGTATCTTTAAAAGCACTTTGTGACCACTGGTGATGCTGGACCACTGCTGTTATCAGTCATATTCCAGCATTGACCCAGTAGAGCTGAGCAGGTAGAGGTGATAAGGTAAAGAAGGTAGAGGCTCAGATGAACAGCGTAAGAACACAGCTGGTGGCTGTTATGTGTCTGTACCTCTCTAACGTGGCAGTGTGACATTCCAGACCCTGGATTCCTCCCGCCCTCAGCCGGGACACACAGCCGTGTGGTCCACGCATCCCCACACACAGGACGGCACTGATGTCATAGAGAGGCCAGTCAACAATGCCCATTGACTGCACTGAGGCAGCAGCTGTTGGGACAAGCACTGACCTGAAGACAACCTATTCAGGGCAGGACGTGGTGCCTCTCAGCCTCCCGTGGCTTTTGTGTCCCTCCGAGTGGATAGATTGTCGGTGCTTGTCCACCTATAACAGACACTGTAGGTCAACTGAGGGAGGGAATAAATTAGCCTGCATTGACGGACAAGTCATGGAAATGTTTGCGAGGCGGACACAAAGTGATGACCAAGAAAGAACGCGCAGCCTTGTGGATGAATTTGATGAAAGGAGAAGTGCAAACCCAAAAGAAGTGTTAGTCCTCGTTGCATTAAAGCAGTAGAACATGAGACGGGCATGATGGGCAGGCCTGCGGCCTCCGACGGAGAGGATACAGAGGAGAGGGTTGGAGGGAAAATAACCTTCTCAAGGAGATAAATGAAGCTCAGGAAGCGTGTGGCAAGATAATGCGTCGGGGATCACAGCAACATCTCACTGTGTCACTTGACTATTCAACGTTTGCCCGGCGGGGATAGACGTCTGTTGGTGAAAGTGAAAGTATAACGGCTATGCATCCGTTGATTTAATGAGTGAGAACATATCTGTACAGACACGTGAATAGCTTGAATGTTAAGGTTAATCTTGATTTTCAGTGGGTTCTTTTTAAGTAACAACTTCCAAGTTGTTAAGAGTTGTGTTTTGATATAGAGTTAAAACAGAAACAATGAAATGCTTAAATGGAAATACGGCCCTGAAAATAAGTTGAACAGAAAAATTTTGAGTGAGGGACTGAAGGGTTCAATTAAAGAGACTACTGCAGTTGAACCCTTCTGTTCCTTGCTCAACACTTCCCTCATCAAATTATTTGTAGGAGTAGTGGTCTTTTATTTCTTTTTCAGCGCTCTATATTCTGCATTTACCCCATACACTTTTCCTGTCAACTGTTCCCAAGCAAGCTACAGGCTTTCAAGGCATTTATAGACATTCATGTCAAATCTTGACTAGGAACCATTAATTCTCTTAGCTGAGCACCCATGCGTCAGAATGCATATTAAATTAGGATTACAGTGTTCCGAAATATGAATCCAGGTATAACCAGGATCGAAATGGAGGTATTATGTGTCTTTTGGTATTTAACTGCTTCCAGAGGCTTCTTTCAGTAGCATCATAGAGCATGCCTCCGTCATATTTCCCAATGGGTTTGATGTGAGTCTTCGAGAGCAAACCGTGTTGGCAAAGCCACCGTGAAGTGCTATGTCATTCAGCTGTGGTAAAGAGATTCCTGCTCAGCTGCGATTGATCCGACATGGTTCCTTTATTCCCCCTGAGGCTTGAGTGGGGTTTTAGATTTAAACTTGAGCTGTAATGATGGATATCTATCCGAAGGTTTCTCTGTCATGGACCCAGACCACCTTTTATTACCTTTTTCCCTGTGTTTGTCCCTGGCATAGCTGCCAACCTTCCTCTTCACCCCAACTCCCATCCTGGAGCACTGAGGCCTGAGTGCAGCGCCACTGGCCAGTCACAACGAAGGACACACAACTCATTAAAAGTTAATGAAACCTATAAACGCAGTGTGCCAGCGATTCATTTAAACCCTAAACCAATCTCCTCTTTCAGCAAAGGCAAACAAGCCTTGTGCCCCCCCCCCCCCCCCCAACGCTCTACTCTGAATAACAAACTACGTAATATTTTCTCTGTCATATTTTTGTTCCAACGCTGACATGTTTGGTGTGATGGGCTATCTTGCAATGGGACTGGTCCAATTTATGGCATATGGGGAAAGAATGTTTAGCAGGGGTGAATTTTGTAATCCGCCTCCAAGTTGAATTTAACTACTCAACTTGACATTGCCTCGGCTTGTCAGGCTGTCTGCCATTTCAACATTCATGAGAATCACTGACATTCAAATAATGTGCTTATTTTAATACCATATGAGTGAAGGCAAAATCTGTGTTAGGTTGTGAATTTGTTCTTCCTAATAGGTAGTACAGAGTACGGTACCTGGTCTATGAATTGTTAAACAAACACAGGCTATATCACCCCTTTAAAGCTTCCCACTCGTGTACTCTCGTTCCCAACCAAACCCTTATTTGATTTAAAATGAAGGTAATAACAACCAATCAACAATAATAAAATGTCAATAAATTGAAAAAAGCATTGTCAATTTAAAATCCAGGAACTGAAGAATAACGACCCTATCTTTATAAAACTCAATTTTAAACATGGTCCCATGGCCTATAGAGGTGTCCTCAGAGAATCCAAATTAAATTCTGTCCGTGTATAGCGCCACTGTCAGCCATTTTAATGAATTCATATACCCTGACTTGAATTAAATTAATCCCCAATTTAATCCCATATAAATGGCCATGTCGTTTATCACGTACAGGCCGATGCTCAGCTGAAGGGTCCTGGAAAGCTGGTTGATGTCTATAGAGCAGTAGAGCAGATTACCATTAAAGACAAGAGCCGTACGTATTCCCCTGATACACACTATTTAACCCATCGCCAGCTCACTACCGACAGTGACATAGCCTGAAGTGAGATTTAATATCCTGTCAGTCGCACATCTAGATGTATGGATAGCATGCATCAGCGTCAAAAAGTACAGTACAGATTATACCTAAGAGAGAAGGAAACGTGGTCAGTGTCAGTCAGTATTCGTCTGAAAAGTATTATTTACTGTTAGATTTGCTGTTTCCTTGGGCTTGCTTGAGATCAATACATTTTACTGGCTGTCACTCTCCAAAAATGTCTTACAATTGTGGTATTTTGTTAAATAATGAACCCTTTGAAGAATGAACTGACCTAGATCACTTGGTAGATTGATACTAGTTTGTAAGAGTAATCCACGCAGACATGAAATATTGCGGACGTATTTCTGGAATCAACTGCATACCAGCCTTTCCCAAAGATTTGAATAACAGTGTTTTAGTTTTCATGATTAGACTTAAACTATACGATCAGCGCACACACTTGTTCTGCCGTTCTAACAAGACATTTCGGTTGATGGCCAAAATGTTTAATATGTAGTCGATAAGTACACAGTGATTTGGGATGATCTTCTGGATGACAGAAGGTGCCAAGGTCACTTTGCCCATTCTGATTGATATTTCAGATTTCACATCCCATTCCACCAAATGTTGGGCCAGATATGTTTTATGGAGGCATTTGCAAGCATGGCTCATTTTTTGCCAAGGCTCGCATAGCCTACCTATCACCATCATAGTAGAATAAATAAAAATAAACGTTTCAATTCAGCTTGCATTACAACAACCAAATGCGTTTGCGTTTCAGAAATCTATCCTTCCTGTTTGTATCCATTACCAAGTGTTTGGCAGCTGAAAGTCGACATTGCAGGGAGGGGCTGCATAATTGCAAAAAAAAACTAAAAACATTTTACAGAGCATTTTGTGATAAAAAAACACCTTTGCCCCCCCTTCTCAGCTTAAAGCAATTAATTCAGGATCCTGACATAAACTCTCCAATCCTCTGACAGCTTGGAGCTGAAATAAAAATGCTAGTTCTCCTGGGAACGGCAGGAGATAGCCGGCTCTATTCTGGACTGTTTGCTCACTGGGCCCTGAGAGCAATCTTCCCCAGTCAGAATGAAATGCAAGGACACAAACAATGTACCGCGGAGAGAATGGGAGATGGGGAATGAACAGTTTGGACTATTTGCTCAGCAGAAGGGCGGCCACAATGGCTGGCCGATGGCTTTCCCATGCATCAAGCCTCTTAGTCTTAGGCCTCCCTTTGTTGCTGGGTTTCTTCGCCCTGGCCAGATAAGAGGCCAGCTGCCCTATACTTTTAATTCCCATTGTACGCTGTACTGTATAGTAATTTATATGCCTGCATTTATCTGCCTGCCGTGATGTTGTTCTCTTATTGAATGTGCATCGTCTCGGGCGCCTAAGGTTCACCTTAGCATGTGCGGTCGTTTATGGCTCGAACCTCTCTCTCTTTCATAAGCAGTTGTCGGTGGTCGGCGGGGGTATTAGCACCTGACCCCTCTTCTCTGCAGAAAGGAGGCAGCATAAGTCAAGCACAGGACATGGCAACGATACCCGCTCAAACAGGCCTACATAATACTACGTGTGGATAGTTCATACAGATCAGGGCTCAGCACGGAGGACATGGAGCTCGAACACGCAGCACATTTTCACATTGTTTTTCGGGCTCCAGTGTAGACAAGGACGTTCGTTTATAAGTTATCGCTAAGATACGCAGTCATTGAATTAGCTAATGGTAACTGGAGTAAGACAGAGCAAATAAAGTCCATTGACACAATGAGAGCACAATCCTTGCTCTGCTTGTTTTGAATGCATGAAACGATGCAACTTTGAATATTTAACTAATTAATATAAAAACAACTTTCAAATGCACAGCCTTGCCTAACGTTGATTGAGAAGTAGTTTGGAAAGCATTTTGACTTTGGGTTTTCTAACAATAATGAAGTGGATTTCAATTAGGAAAACCTTTCTATATGTTACTCCTTTAGCTTTTGACACGAAAACTATAACTATTTATGTTTTGTGTATTTTGTGTATTTACTTTAGAATAAACAAAAACCAATTGAAATATATATTCGTAGGGCCACTGCTTTCTAACCAGTCAAACTATAAACAGCAAACCAACATAAGGATGATGGAAAAACATAATTTATTTAATGATAATTTTATTGCACCTTTAATAAAATGTATTGTCCTTACTTTTGCCTATTAGGAGCAAACACCACAATACTGTAACAGTATAGTTCTAGACCTGCTGCATTTCCTTTTTTAATGTTAAAGCTGAAAAAGCTTTAAACAGTGACAAACAAATAATTCCATCATATATTAATTTATTCACTTATGCCCCAAATTGGCAAAATCAATAAAAATACTGTTGAAGATAGACACATAAACCAACATTCAATTGTTCAGTCTCTTAACTAAAATATAATATAACATTTTGATTTGCATTTATATTCACAGTACAATACATGGACACACTGTAAATAATATTCCACATTTATTGTAAATCTTCTGATGCCATACACTCGTACACACCCATCCCCCACCATTAAGGCTTAAATGTCACAGGCCCTTTGGGTGGTCAGGCCCAGTGGCTAAGAGGATGGTGGCCTCAGATACCCTGTTGCCCTCGGACATTTGGGTGCATTTGATAAGTTATTCTTTCAATTAATTCAGAGGGCGTTTGATATCAGATTTCTTGATTAATTTACGAATAAACAACCAACCACGGTTGTCTTGACTGTTTTCAGTAAACAATGGCTCAAATGTGGGTTACAATTTCACAGCGATGTAGTTACAGTCATTAACTCACAAAGAAAACAACATTTCTTAATTCTAATGTTAAGTGTGAGGAGAATGTTGTGTCTGTACGTAGCTTGCCAGATTCTCAATTTCAGCCAGTTAGTTCGGATGCTTGACTGCTGTGTCGAGGTCCGAATGCTTGGATCATCCCTCACTCAGACGTATGTTTGAGTGTGTTCTGGCCACCACTAGAGAAAATCCATTTAATATCTGACCACGCTTTGAATTTATTAACAGACCAGCATCTGACGCTAAGAGGGTGAATTTGTAAATGCAGTGTTTGAAATTGAACAGGTTTTCAGTGATTCAATGACACACTGAACTTTGCCAGGTTGCTGCCATTTTGTTTGTCCTTCTAGTCACTGCCTTGTCGTATTCTGTGAAGCATTTTGACATTAATTCAGAGGGACTGCATGATATGGGACACAATGGAAGCCTGATTATCCCATTGAAAGAACAGGCAATGACAAACGTATCATGTTTCCAACCGATCTGCCAATGGCTGCTCCAAAACGAAACAATGGGACGAGGAAGAAATGGAGCTGCATTTTCGAAATCAATTTTGATTTGTTTTTAATGAAGTGGTTATTGTTCAAATCAGATCAAATCTAAAATACAAAACAAACGTGCAGCCGCTCGGTTGTTAACAAGGGACGCTTCATCGTTAAGAAACAATGGGTGCTTGTTTTGGTTGTGAGCGAGCAGCTTGGCAGTTTGCTGTGCCTCTGATCGGTTAGCAGGCATGTCAGCGCTCAGTTATGGGAGGATAAATAGGTGTCTTACCGGGCTGTGTGAGCAGAGCGGCATCAGCCTTTGGGGTGGGCGGGGCTGGGCATGGCTTGGCAGTCCTCTCAGCTTCACGCTCCACTGACCCTGAAATAAAGCTCCGTTGGAGGCATTTCAACACTGCTTAAAGTTGTCTGTGGCCAGGTAATTTATTAGCTCTGAGAGCTTCAGTCTGGGGCTCCGCACAACTCCCAGTCTCCCAGCACTCGAATGTGGGGAAAGAGCCCATGAGTCACACAAGATGAAACTTACAACACTCCTCCAATTACCCCAAGCGCTGTTGACCTGTGGCTCACCGAAGGGCCCCCTGTGGCTCTCCGAAGGGCCCTCCGGGGACTCGGTGTTGATGTTATGATGCTTCAGGTCAGCTGGCATGTAATGTGTCTTCTATCGCCTGTACGGTTGCCTGAAGCCAAGAGGCTACAGTCACAGCCGTCAGATGTCAGGCCCTGAAGCTCGTAGTGGGTGGCCAGAAGCTGAAAGAACCGGCACGGGCTACTCGTTTGACAACCCAGAGCGGAGAACAGGTTAGCATTGCCTGAAGTCGATTGAGGTGATGCTCTTTGCACCGAACGTATTTAGAAATGCGTGTTTTATCGGCAATGTTATCTTAGCCATTGTGTGCTAACAGAGTTTAGCAGGCAGACTTTTCAATTGGATCTGACCAAATGTTCAATATATAGTTTTTTCACTTGAAATAACTGTACATTATTTTGAATAGGGAATACGATTAATACGAACATTTATTTAAGTTGTTATCTAAAATTGTTTTTTTTGGTGGATCGAATTTATTAAATTGACAAAAATAAAAGTATGTTGAAAGATTTTATTGAATCTTCTGTTGAACTACAACAGAAAATTGCTGTTTTCCTAAAAACATAATACATCTTTTGCAATATATAAATGCATTTATTTATATAGAAAGAAAATAATAATAGTTGCCCTGCCAATGTTATATTAATTTCATTAATAATGAAATTAACGACAGTCACCTTTTAACATACTAATCAATTTGTTCAAGAATTTGAACAGTTTAAATTAAAATAATAATAAACAATGACATTTTACTGTAATTGTGAAATACATTTTATCTTGAATTCTAGAAATACAACATGCAAAAATGTGAAAGAACATATTTTGTGACTTAAACAAATATTTAATTTTAATATTGTAAGAATAGACAGAAAATTATATAAGCCGATGTTTTTACTTTTATGAATATAATCTAAAGACAGTTAAACAGTACAGTATTGTATGTGTGATGTTGATGAATTGGTTGTCAAAAGGGCATTATTCAAATAAACTCAAGGTCCGTTATTCAAATTCCCTACCTTCAGTTCGTTAATTGTCCTCAGACTTTATAATGTGTATGCAATATGCATTCATCCATCAACTTCTCAGTTGTTAGTTTATGTTTTGTTTATTCAAGTCTCCCATTATAAATCTCTTATGTCTCAACCTATTTATACTGATAAATTACCATGTATGTTGTGAATTCGGAAATGTCAGTATATAAGGATATGTGTTTTATGCTAGCGTGCTTATTGTGTGCTACCTTTGTTGGTGTTTGGGTATTTCTGTGTTGATGCTGTGCCTCTTTGCATTAGGGTCCGTTAAACACACTGAGCACTTAACACAAGCAGTCCACTGGCTGCATTCACATGACTACCTCTTTCACTACGTGGAGATGTCAACACCCTGCAAACACCTTTGACACACATGCTTGACTAGTGGGCGAGTTAGCTAAACATTCCTGGGTGTTCCCCATTTTACTATCTATAGCGGCGTACCAACACTAACCATTATACACTGAGCGACGTTAGCACTTTCTCCCACGGTGCAAAGTCCACTGTCTTCTGGGAAAATAAGAACTTACCTCCATTAAACAATTTTCACCAATTCTTTTTTTATTTTTTTACAGTTGGATGTACATTATGGGAATATACCAGATTATTACTAAAACATTATACACATTGGTATATAACAGTCGTCAACCGTCAAATGTACATACAGTACATACTACATAACCTGTAGCATTTCTCACAACGGCCAACATTTCTTTGGGATGTGACGGGGGTAAAATGTAATGTAATTCAGTGTGCGAGTCCCATGCTCATCGACGCACACGGCATGTTTGATTTGTTTTCTGAAATCCATCAAAATGGGGTTTCTGAGGGCAGATCGGAGCAGAACTGTGACCACACAACAAACAAGGAAGGGAACATGGGCTTATGGAGGCTCTCAGTCCCACTGTCTCTTTCCGATAGGGCCGTGCTGTGGGTAGTTGAGGTCCGGGGGCCGGGGCAACATCAGGGCGCCTCCAGAGAGAACGATTACGGAAGCGTAGAGGCCTCAGTGCACGGAGGGATAATGGGGACAGGAATCTCCGCTGGTTTGGACCCGAGAAGTAGATGGATCTGACTGCCCCACACAATGTCCTGGCGGTGTCGGGCTTTGCCGTGACCGCCCCATGACACCCACCAGGTATGTCAGGTATGTTTGCTAAGACATTCATCTCCTACCTGCCGTTCTGAAAGTGGAAACC
>JACXGK010006114.1:18179-30104 GCA_016801125.1 Novumbra hubbsi
GGGGGGGGGGGGGTTGTGTCGGGTTAACGACAATGTTCGTTTAGATGATTGAGAGGAGAGTGAACGATTGTGGCCAAGGGAGGTGGTGAGTTATTGAGAGGGGAACCTGATGGCCCTTATCATAGGTGGCCAGGGTTAGCAAATAAACTGGCCACGCAAGACAACACAGATACTGGCAGGAGTCAGGCTCAATGACGTTCATACAGGCGTTACAAACAAAGCATAGTACAAGTGAATGGAATCAATTGGAAAGAGGCAACCAATATAAAACTAACAATATGGACAAGATAATATGAACCTAACAAATTATTTCTATTACACTGGAAATATTAAATTGTTGTGTCGTACATGTCGATTTTCCAAAATGATTGATTTTAGATTATGTTGTGTCCAAGGAAGAAGTACGTTTACAGACAGAAGGAAACATTTAAGAAAAAAGCGGAGAGGTGACGGATGATGTTGTCTTTCAGGGAGGCGACAACTTCAATGGCGAGTTGCAGTTCTTTATAAAACCACCATCGACACAAACACTCACTTTCACCTTGACCGAAATGTTGATGAGACAAAGAAAATGTTTGAGTTTCATTCTGTCATGAAAACACCTCTACACCACAACACAAAACTCACAACTCTTTCTCTCTGCTGCTGTCCCAAGGGAGATATCTTAGAATATTCCACGTTAATGATTGACTCATAGGCTTGCAAAATACCCTACATATGGCACCCTGTTTGTTCCCTTCCATTTGGCTATGTTTTCAGCCTCAAACTCTTGAGCTTCCAAAACTCTCTCCCAGCTCATTCACTGTAATTGGCATTGGGGGTTCTGGTAGGTGGTATAAGACAAACTCTTTAGAAAACCATCAGCAAGTTGAGGCAAATGGGTGATAAGAACTGACGCTGGCCCTTTTAGTGTGTGATTAGAATGAGGCTGTGTAGACTTTATTCTTCTCTAAAATAAATGTAGCTCAGCTTTTCCAAAAGCTAGCTCATGCTTCCCCCTTCTGCAGTAATGACCTCTTTGACAGGCATAAAATGAGCCCCAGACTTTTCATTCACATCATGAACTAGGGAACAAACCAAGAATAGGGACCTTTAATTAACCAGTAAAACAGGACTAAACCTTGAATTACTTTTTCAAGCCACAGCTTGACAAAAATAAGTGGTCCTGATTAAATAAAAAATTATGTACAGTTACCATTTTGTTTTATGTATCTTACAGAAAGCTCACTAACAATGCAATGTCTGTTTGTAGCTGTTCTGTATTCGAAGAAAACAATTGCAGCTGCTATTTGGAATTATGTTATGGCAAAAGGTGTTTTGTTGTAGATAATCTCTTGTGTCATTTTTACTTTATCCTCCACAGATAAGACGGCCTTCCTTGACTCATGCATGACGGGGGGACCAATGGATGGGATGGAGTTTTGTCTTCGACCTTCACCCTTCATCAAGTCCGATCGCAGAATCACAGAGGCACTGTGTTCTCTCCTTGTCTACCTGGCTATGTCTGCATCCGACCTTGTCTGCATCTACGAAATATCAAAGTGTGTCAGACAGCACTGAATAGGGACAAAAGAAAGGCGCCGTTAATGATTAACTGTTCTAAAAGCATTGGCTTGTATTCCCATGGTGCCCAGGCTATCTGCTGGCCATGTCACATGCTCGCAGCTTTTTTCCGGCAGATTGGAGGAAAGCTAGAGAGCAAACACAGGTGCTTTGGACTGGAGTCGCCAACGCTGTCAGGGACAACCACAAACATAAGCAGCAATGCCTGGTTAAATGAGAGCCCGTCCCCCTCACGCGCTGCCTGGCTGTTTAAGCTAAGTCAGTCTGACTGTGGTTTCTGGAGATCCTCAAATAGACCAATTCCAATGTCCCGCGAGAGCACCACAACTTTTCACACTTTCCAGAGAAACAAACAAATAAAACAAGAGGATTAGAGTCCACATGTTTGAAGTGATTGTTCTAGATGCAGCCTCATATATAGTGGGAGCGAAAACCAGCTCTGACTTTCTAAAACAAACCAATGCTGAGGCAAAGAGAGTGCCAGGTGTTGGAAGAAACAACAATTCTCTGGAAATGTGTTAATATTTTGATGTTACTTTTGTTGTAATTTATTTTCTGACATTTTTCTGTAGTTGCTTTCAAGGTTCTTCAGTTACAGTCTGGGCTCTCACCGTTTCGTCCTCAATGATGTCTGTTCTTTTGTAAAATTACTGAGTGCATTTTGTAGCATTGCTTTTGATTGCACAATCAGATGATATGAGGACGTTATCAGAACATGACTTTCCGGCAACAAGATAAATGAACAGCACGACAATGTGAACAAAAGCTGTGATTGGTCTGTCTATGAACAGGTAAAAGTACTCATAATAAAGGCAACTCATTTGATTTATAATTTTCTGCATGACCTCGCTCACATGGATACCTTTTGTATGACGCGAATGTTTATTTATGTGTTATATCTTCCGGTGCATACCCAGCAATTACAGGGAACCTGTAACGGAGAGACGATGGTAGTGAAGTGTCTTAAAACAAACACTCCAAATCTACATAAGGAACATTTTTACAGGGGTGAGGGTGATCCACACAGAGAGCAAGAGAGAGATTGAGAGAGATTGAGAGATGGAACGACAGAGAACAATGGGAGGCAATGAAAAAGGACATGAGAGAATGAGCTGGAGATCATAACTAGTCTCAGGCAAGCAGTACCTCGAGAAATATCCTCAGAACTTTCTAGAGGCTTCTTGATGTTTGGAGCCCAATTCCCTGACTCTGCTTTATGTGTGTGTGTAAATAAATACATATATATGGTTAATCAAATATAAGGCTGTCTATATATTGTTTTCGAATAAACTTTGATATTTTGTTAATAATGTCTATCTGGCACCTTCAATGTTCTCTTTCATTTTTCATGGTTTAGTATAATGTGTAAGACGATTAAGCTGTTTTATAACAGTATGTTTCACTTCCTGTAAGCTTTCTATACAGACATGCTGTCCAAGTATCAATAGAAATGAACTAAGCTGACCTATCTGATTAGCTTAACTCATGTTATGCAGCAGATCCCTGTGAGGAATTACTGTGAGGTGATCGTGAACAGCGCCTGATCTGGGGAGTTACCAATCCTCACTTTCACAGATCTTACTGTAATTCACATGCAGGAGCTGAGTCGAAGCGTGGGGGTCTGAGTTAAGCATGGGGGCCTAACGTCTCGAGAGGATTTCAGACAACAGCTTTGTTGCCAAGTCATTGTGCTACTGTGAAAGTTGTCTAGCCCATTGTCGGATGAAACTCGGCTCAATCAAAGAAAGTTTTTCAGTAATGAGGTAAGAAGATGAAAGCTCATTGCACATATCAATGCTCTCAAAGAGCCTTTTGATGTCGTGGGCACAATGCAAAAATTGGAAAAGAGCAAAGTGTGCACTAAGCTGCAATGCACTGCATTAACCCCTTGTCTTTTGTCAGACCTACACCTACAATGAAGGAATATTCCATTCTGTTGGAAATGTAATTCATGAGTAATATGCTCTTTGAAAGAAAGCTTACCATCCACGCACTTGACTTCTCTTGAAAAGGTGAATGGCAGTGTTGACTGTACTTCAAATGTTGTAGTTGCTCGGTGTGCTTTTACTTTGGAAGAGAATAAAACATTTAATGAATGCAACAATGCAGCATTTACAAAGATACAAATCTAAGGGATTTAATTAATATTGCTGAAGACATCAAAGAACTTCATAGAATATATGGAGGTAATTTAAATGATTTGATTTACATGTACATGTACTACTATTAATAATTATAATAATTTTCTGGCTGCTTACAATTGTTCTAATTCACAAATTAGCCTCTTATTTCATTCAAAATTACACATTTCATCCACATGCTTATAATGGGTCTCTCAGAGCTTTGCCACCATTAAGAGTTATGTTCTCAGAGATTAGGGTGTGGAATATTTCAAATTGGGTTTTTATTTACAATATTAAATATGCGCTAACGCACTTCTAATTTTAAAAAGTAGTGTCCCCATGAGGAAGGGTCACCCCGGTGGTAACTATAGGGTTTATACAGTACCCAACACCAGTCTGTGACATTATTTGGCTTGTGGAAAAAGAGCTATCGCATCAGAACAACAGTAAAATGTTGGTTTGATTAGAATGAGCTCTAGTTTAGCAAAAGAAGGACCTGTAAACAAGGTCATGGTAAGACAGACTACATTGTCTGTAGAAAACAACACATATACAGAGAATAAACAAATCACCTTCATTGATCATGCTAGGCAGCCAGACGCCACAAGTAACATTACAAACAACATAAAACAAAAGCAAGTGTATTGTCTAGCATACGTCCTCTCCTGAAGCCGTGAGACGTTTTGAATCCCATCTCATATCTGATCCTATATCAGCGACAGGTGTACTTACAGCCAGGTAGGTGTGGCCAGGGTGAAGCAGTAGAAGCCGCCTGAGCCCCCCCTCCGCACACACACACACACACACACTTGCCTTGTCTGTCAACTGCTCTATTTTTCCCTTTCCAATGATAGGCCGCTCGGCCCATTAGAGAGTATTCATTTTCCACGCGGCTCTAAGACAAAGGCCGTCAGCCGGGGACGCAGAGAGGCCGGGGGGGGAGAGGGCCTAGGCTCGCTGAGGCGATCGTCACGCCTGAACTCAAGCAAATGAAGGGTGTACAGCGGGACGCCTCCCTGTAAGTAAGCACCACCGCCATTGGCCCTTCTCACTCCGCCAATAACCTCTCAGTCACTCACACGCTCTCTCCTTTATGACGACGCCACGGGCCCACGTCCGTTCAATTACCTGAGCAAATAACCATCTATTGGTCTTTGGGCAAATTAGTCAATCCATATGGTCTGGACGTTATAGCTGTCACAAAGGTGCGTGGAAAATGACCGACCTACCGGTCCAGCGACACGAAAACAGGCATTTTGTAATAAAAATAATGAGGCAGGTACATCGTCACCAAACCTCTAGGGAGACAAGGCATTTTGTTTTTTGATTTTTACAATGGAAACGCATCTGCATAGATTGGTGAAGAGTAGAGAAAGTTGAGGTTTTGTAGTAGAGCAGTGGCAGCCATAAATGCTCAGGACAACCCACCTCCACTGTGTTGCAGATGATGTAGTCTCACCAGGCCACACCTCCAGTATTGTCTGGTTTGACTGTCAGCAACAACATTGGATGTCATGTTTTGGAAGAACTGTGCTCAGTTTGAAATATTGAGTAAATTAAGCCATTACAACTTCTATGCGTAAAGGCTGTTTTGAAAATATTTGGTAGAAGTTTTAGCCCCAACGTAGCGTTGCCGGCATTCAATTTCATCTATTTGAAATTGAAAATGGACTAGTCAATGATATTAGTGGTTTATTTAGCAAGTGGTTGAGACTGCCACAACACCTGTTGAGTATAGAATATTGCAACAGGACATACTGCTTTCGAGAACCCATCATTCTGTGTTACCGGTCTTATTATATCTTCTAACTTGAGCGTGTAGTCCGGTCACAATTACAAGGATATACCTACGAAACGGTTGGGTTTGTTTCTTAAAGACTGATATGGTTCATCACAAAAAATACTTTGCTACTATTCCACTGAAGGTGTTATTCTCGTGAGCATCAGTTAAGTCCCTCTCATTTTCCAGAACACGACAGAATCTTTTAGGTACTTCTTTCCTTTTTCTGACAGTCCTGTGTTTGAAGTAATGGGTTGCATCTTGCAGTGAAGCCTTTGTAGTTTTATGGATGGTGGGAGCAGACATATTCATGCCTGATCACTGATCTTGTCTAAACATTGTTAAATGTCTTTATTAGTAATGATGAGCCCTGCCCTGCCCTTCACTGTTGAGGTCTACTTCTACCAGACCGGTTGTGATTGTGAAGCCACCAGAACACTCATTACCGCTTTTACAAACTGTGTTTTGGTAACCCTAAGTTGTGGCTATGTTTTTGATGTGATTTTGACTGACATTTCACAACGTCTTCCTTGACTTTCACTGATATGTCTTTGGTGTTCATGTTGACAGATACCATTAGCAGACGCAAAGTCTAGATTCAAGAATAGACATTGACAGCTCTTTTCTGCCTGCATTAAGGACAGAACACACCTGAGTAATGAGAAACAGCTGTCAAACCAATTGATGCCCTGAAATAGGAGGCCGGTACACTTTTATACTATGTAGAAAAAGTTTTCTCATTGTTAAAAAAACGAATATGTACAAAAATACATATAATTAAAAAATTAGAATATATAGTACTTTAACCTTGTAAATATTTCATGAATTGCTAGCGGGTATAACAGTATGTATCAATCAACTCTGTCTGTTACTGAGACTAGTGGGTCGGTAAGAACAGCTCACTTAAACTGCCTATACATGCCAGGTGCAGCAAAATATGTAAAAAGTGTTTAGGACTGAATATACACCCCATCTAAGGTCTGAATACACCCTATGTAAGGTCTGAATACACCCCATGTAAGGTCTGAATACACCCCATGTAAGGGCTGAATATACACCCCAAGTAAGGACTGAATATACACCCCATGTAAGGACTGAATATACACCCCATGCAATGTCTGAATACACCCCATGTAAGGTCTGAATACACCCCATGTAAGGACTGAATATACACCCCATGTAAAAACTGAATATACACCCCATGTAGGGGCTGAATACGCCCCATGTAAGGGCTGAATACACCTCATGTAAGGGCTAAATATACACCTCATGTAAAGGCTGTGTCTGCATGACAGCTGTTGTGTGGCTCATACAGGTAGCAGCTGGGCTGGATCAACCAATATATAAAGGAACATGACCAATCCATTCCATCGGCAGCACAGAGGCAGGAAAAGCCTGGACAGAGAGGGGAGGGGGAGAGGAGGATACAGGAAAGAGGAGGGGCAGAGGAGGTGGAGAGAAGGATACAGGAAAAGGAGGTGGAGAGAAGATACAGGGGAGAGGAGGGAGAGAGGAGGTTCAGAGAAGATACAGGGGAGAGGAAGAGCAGGGGCAGTAGTTTTCCTAGTAAAAACCTTTTGGGAAAGACCTGAGCATCTTTCAATTCCTTAAGTAACAGTCAGATTTTTCACAGGGCTTTTGCAAATAGCATCATACGTTTTATTATTGGACATTTACTTGCCTGGCTAAAATTTGAACCGTTTAATCAGAGAATGCACATCAATTAAGGCTGAAATCAGTGAAATAAGTGTATAGAAGTCACCCAAGGATAGTTATTCTGTCAATTGTTTGGAGATGAATTCTTAATGGAATCAGGTAATAAAGCCCAAATAAAATGTATTATTTCGTTTTCCTGTGATAGAGGTTCCATGAGTGTCAGTAGCTTGGAAGACAACAGACAGACAACAGACCTGATCTGGATTGATGGATCACAATTTAAACAATAAAAATTACAAAAGAGATTCGGGTCTCTCCCTCTGTGTGTGTGTGTGTGTGTGTGCGTGGGTGTGTGTGTGTGCACCAACCCGGGCCTTTACATGAAATGAGAAGGCCCAGGACAGCCAGAAAGAGAGTGTGTGAAAGGGAGAGGGGAGCTAAAGAAGAAAGAGAGAAATGAGAGGCAGTAGAGCAAGAGAGGGGAGGGGGAGAGAAACAGACGGAGGGAGAGAGAGACAGATATAGGGAGAACAATGGGAGTCAATGGAAGATGACAAGCAGGGTAAACGATGGCTCCCTAAAAGCATTGGGCTGTGCCATGGAGACGGGGCTGGCCATCCATTAGCCCCACGATTGACTGGCTTGACTGGTGCTAATTCATTGGGCCACCAACGGCTAGCTGCTCCATGGGTGGTATCCGTGTTTACCTGTACCTGTGTGCTCGGAGGCCCTAAGTCAATCGCTTGAAGGATCGGATGTATCAGAGTCGACAGTGATATCAAAACACTTGGCCTTTCAAACCCTTTTGACTGCCTGGAAGGTTTCGATTATTTAAATTGCCTTTTAGAAACACTCTCAAGTGCATTGAGGACACAATGTTCTAATAAATAAAATACAGTACATGTCCTTTCATCACCTAACTCAGGAAAGGTTTGCCTAGAATTTGTGAAGCTATGGTGGGCAATGAACGAGTGAAAACGTAATAGCAAGTGATTGAGCTGTTCACCTACACGTGAACCAGTGAAAGGTACGAAGACGAGGAGGACATTCTTTAAAAAGAATCTTCAGAGGCAAACTGACAAGCCGAAGACAAATCAAAGATTTATGAATAAAGGCACAAAAAAGAAAGTTCCCAGTGTTCATCGGTAGGCAGTGAATTCAAAATGAACTCCCTTTATGAGGCTGACTAGGCCAGTGTGACGGTGCTACCACAAAGTGGGCAACAAAGCGAGCAGGAAAGGGGGAGTTGTGACAAGATAGCGGCACAATGAGAGAATTAACTTTCACGTGGATGAATAGAGGCAGGAGTCCGGCCCAGCTGTTTTTAATGGCGTCGCATTGACAGGAGGCAGGCTATTTTTACCCGTGCACATCACTTCTTTCAGACACGCACACAAAAAAACTCTTTTCACAGAGGTTTGTCAGTAACCCGCGGTGACCTGCATTGAAGGCTGCGGCAGGGACCCCTGCACAAAAGGTGTCAGTTGGATGATGACCACTCCAGGCCTCTCATCCCCAAACCGCTGGGATGATGACTATTCCAGGCCTCACATGCCCAGGATCTGGAGAAGGTCTGTATGGAGGAGTGGGCCAAAATCCCTGCTGCAGTGTGTGCAAACCTGGTCAAGAACTACAGGAAAAGTATGATCTCTGTAATTGCAAACAAACGTTTTTGTACCAAATATTGAGTTCTGGTTTTATGATGTATCAAATACTTATGTCATGCAATAAGATGCAAATTAATTACTTAAAAATCATACAATGTGATTTTCTGGGATTTTCGTTTTAGTTGAAGTGTACCTATGATAAAAATTACAGACCTCTACATGCTTTGTAAGTAGGAAAACCTGCAAAATCGGCAGTGTATCAAATACTTGTTCTTCCCACTATATATATGTTTGTTTGCGTGCATACTGTTTGCGTGCATACTGTTTGCTCAAACTTTTCATGTAGACTGTCTTTTCTTTGTTCTACCAACCATTGTCCATTCCAGCGTTTTGGGGATGAGAGGCCTGGAGGTGTCATCATCCCCGTGGTTTGGGGATGGGAGGCCTGGAGTGGTCATCATCCCTGGGGTTTGGGGATGTGAGGCCTGGAGTGGTCATCATCCCCGTGGTTTGGGGATGGGAGGCCTGGAGTGGTCATCATCCCTGGGGTTTGGGGATGGGAGGCCTGGAGTGGTCATCATCCCTGGGGTTTGGGGATGAGAGGCCTGGAGTGGTCATCATCCCTGGGGTTTGTGGATGTGAGGCCTGGAGTGGTCATCATCCCTGGGGTTTGGGGATGTGAGGCCTGGAGTGGTCATCATCCCAGTGGTTTGGGGATGTGAGGCCTGGAGTGGTCATCATCCCTGGGGTTTGGGGATGTGAGGCCTGGAGTGGTCATCATCCCAGCGGTTTGGGGATGAGAGGCCTGGAGTGGTCATCATCCCTGGGGTTTGGGGATGAGAGGCCTGGAGTGGTCATCATCCCAGCGGTTTGAGGATGAGAGGCCTGGAGTGGTCATCATCCCTGGGGTTTGGGCATGTGAGGCCTGGAGTGGTCATCATCTCTGGGGTTTGGGGATGAGAGGCCTGGGGTGGTCAGGTTTTGGGGCTGTTGCTGGGCAATACAGACTTTCAGCTCCCTCCAAAGATTTTCTATTGGGTTCAGGTCTGGAGATTGGCTAGGCCACTCCAGGACCTTGAGATGCTTCTTACGGAACCACTCCTTAGTTGCCCTGGCTGTGTTTCAAGTCATTGTCATGCTGGAAGACCCAGCCACGACCCATCTTTAATGCTCTTACAGAGGGAAGGAGGTTGTTGGCCAAGATCTAGCGATACATGGCCCCATCCATCCTCCCCTCAATGCGGTGCAGTCGTCCTGTCCCCTTTGCAGAAAAGCATCCCCAAAGAATGATGTTTCCACCTCCATGCTTCACGGTTGGGATGGTGTTCTTGGGGTTGTACTCATCCTTCTTCTTCCTCCAAACACGGCGAGTGGAGTTTAGACCAAAAAGCAAAATTTTTGTCTCATCAGACCACATGACCTTCTCCCATTCCTCCTCTGGATCATCGAGATGGTCATTGGCAAACTTCAGACGGGCCTGGACATGCACTGGTTTGAGCAGGGGGACTTGCATGCACTGCAGGATTTTAATCCATGACGGCATACTGTGTTACTAATGGTTTTCCTTGAGACTGTGGTCCCAGCTCTCTTCAGGTCATTGACCAGGTCCTGCCGTGTAGTTCTGGGCTGATCCCTTACTCATGATCATTGATGCCCCACAAGGTGAGATCTTGCATGGAGCCCCAGACCGAGGGTGATTGACCGTCATCTTGAACTTCTTCCCTTTTCGAATAATTGCGCCAACAGTTGTTGCCTTCTCACCAAGCTGCTTGCCTATTGTCCTGTAGCCCATCCCAGCCTTGTGCAGGTCTACAATTATATCCCTGATGTCCTTACACAGCTCTCTGGTCTTGGCCATTGTGGAGAGGTTGGAGTCTGTTTGATTGAGTGTGTGGACAGGTATCTTTTCTACAGGTAACAAGTTCAAACAGGTGCAGCTAATACAGTTAATGAGTGGAGAACAGGAGGGCTTCTTAAAGACAAACAGGTCTGTGAGAGCCGGAATTCTTACTGGTTGGTAGGTGATCAACTACTTATGTCATGCAATAAAATGCAAATGAATGACTTAAAAATCATACAATGTGATTTTCTGGATTCTACAGACCTCTACATGCTTTGTAAGTAGGAAAACCTGCAAAATCGGCAGTGTATCAAATACTTGTTCTCCCCACTGTAAACCAATACTACACACACTCCCGCTCTCTCCCCATTCCTCTTTCCCTCTACCTCCCGCTCCCTTCTTCCATCCTCTTCCCTTTTCTCTCCCTTGCTCTCCATCTACCTCTATACATCTCCCTCCCTCTTTCTCCCTCCATCTCCGTCTCTCTCGCCTTTCTTCTCAATCTCTCTTCCTTTCTCCCACCCTCTCCCTCTCTCCCTTCAAAACAAACTCACACTCACAAACAGCCCTGCAGACAGACAGACCCGCACACAAATAATGTACACACAACTCTGGAAACAAAAAGGCTCTTGTAACGGGGCTTGGGATCATGATGAAAAATTCAAACAATATTAAACGGAGAATGTCAACAGCAGACACACTCCTGGCGAGGGCCTTACAAACAGACAGAGTAACTCAGCACACACATTACGCCTTTGCCCATAGCTCAACCTCTCAGCCTAATGATGATGGCTGCTTTTACTTTGGCCTGGCTTTTAAAATCCGTACACACCGCAAACACACTCTTTTTGGTGGGGTAAGAGGTCACGACGGGCTGGGGCGAGAGGTGTCCAGACCTGTCCTTTTCTCCAGCGTCACGGGTCACCTGGGTCTCCTCCTGCACCTCCCCAGCCCCCCTGCCCTGGACCTCGGTGACCACTTTATCAGAAGTCACATCCCTGAAAGACGCAGATTAACATATCAGCGCTGTGGAATTCAAACTGTCCCCCATCACAACATGGTTATAATACCTCCTGACAGGAGAGCTTTGTGGCTAGGCATCACATTCTCACATCCATCAGTGAGCTCTCTGCTTAGTGAATGGGTGAAGAGAAACAAATCACAGAAATATGTAGAGTCACAACCCTCAGTGCAAGGTCCACAGAAACCTAGCTCTGCTGGTCGACTGAGTGTGCACGTGTAAAAGTGTGTTTGTGTAAATGCGTGTGCCTGATTTGAGTCTTTCAACATGCATCCTTGTTTCATGAAGGCAGTTTCAATTTGTGACAGGGTTATGATATACATAAAAAAAAAAAA
>JACXGK010006115.1:0-30037 GCA_016801125.1 Novumbra hubbsi
CCTGGCCATTTCAGGGCAGGACTAAAAGTGAGGCCTCTAGCCCTCTTTATGCTGCTGTGGGCTCCCCAGTCAGAGCAGCTGCATTCAGTTGACTCTGATTGGGGAGCCTACTTAGGTTAGTTTGTCACCACACCCGGTGTGGTTTATTGTTTGTGCTTGTCTCAACAGTTCACGGTTTGTCTTCATTTAATTCAATGTTTAGTGTATACGCTAGATGTTATTTGTATTTCGTTTTGTTAGTTCTGACTTTTCTTTACGTTTACAGTTGCGTATAGTTTGTACCTGTTTGTTGGATTAAATCACCTTTTCTTTATAAAAATGTCTGCGTTTGGTACCACACCACTACGACACCGTGACACATTCATTAGTTAGCAAGAGATAGCGCTTGTATAGCCTAAGAAAGTATCAGAAATGTACAGAAAGCAGGTTTGAATGCATTTTATAGAAAGGAAACAACAACAGCTTTGAACCTTTTTTGCAACATGGTGCTTATATACTGTAGAATGAGGAATTCAACTGCAAAATACTTGTCTACTCCTATTTTTCTAACCATTGCAACCACCCACAAGGTGTATGAACATCAACAATAAATACAAATAAAATAAAATTCTAAACAATAACGTGAAGAACATAAATCACTCATCACGCACATGTAGGACAGTATGCCAGTGTGTGCGCATGGCCTTTGCAGATGTCTTTCTCACATGTGCAGCACATAGTATTAGTTCTACAGTCTTTCTTTGAGGGGCAGAATTGGCATCTCCTCCTCTTGCTCGGCCCAGCTGCAGCCACAGGTGGATCAGGACCAGATTCAGCCCCCTGAACAGCTTTCACAAGCGCTGCCGATGCTGCTGTGCAGGGGAGGCACTCCCTTCTTTGAATGTGTGGGGTTACAAGTGCCTTTCCAAGCTGCTCCAGGAACACCCTCCTCTTGTTCCGCTTATCAGGCATTCAGGTAGGGTTGAACTTGTTCCATATCACAAAGGCATTGTATGAGGACACATCATTGATGTAATGGAAGATGTCCAGGGCCAGCGGGCCGTCATCCTCTTGCAGCTGTAAGTTCCCCTCATCACCTTGTCCAGGTTGTCCACGCCTCCTTTGTTGCGGTTGTAGTCTAGGATGATGGCTGGCTTCCTGTCCTCACGATCACTGATCTCAGGCATTTGTGCAGTGTGCTCAGGAGGACCACATTCTTGTTCCTCTCTGGAAGGTAAGAAACTAGAGTGGTGGTGGGGGTGAAGGCAAACTTGGATCAGAAGACCAGTGCAGGGGGGGAGCTCAGGCTTGTTTTTTCTTACTGTCCCAACCATGGTGATCTTCTTCAGGAGCAGCTGGCCGAGTTCATAGGAAGTGAAGAAATTGTCACACATGACATTATGCCCCTTCAGTCCATCTGTCACATCCAGCACAACTTGCATCCACTGCTTCTGCTCCGGGCCTCCACTGGCTAGCTTCCCTGTATAAACTTGCATCTTCCAAGCGTAGGTCACCCATATCTTGATGCCAGACCTCGTTGGCTTGCTGGTCATATACTGCCGGAAAGGACAGCGACCTCTGGATGGAACCAGTTGCTCATCCAGGTACTTCAGGCCCAGGGTTGTAGAGGTACGGCAGACGCTCCACCCACTTCTCCCAGACATCTCTTATGGCCGCCAGTTTGTCTCTCACACGTCTTGCAGGTCTTGACTCACGGTTATCAAATCTTAGCATTCCTGAGAATGTGTGAAAGACGTTCAGTGGCATTGTGGCACGGGAGGGTGCCCTTCCACTCTCTGCATCCCAGAGACTATATGTAGCCTCACCTCGGGACCTGTACACACCTGCTGAGATTAGCAGCCCTATGTAGGCATGCAGATCAATCTCATCCATCCCTGTCCAGTTGTCTCCATATTTATGCAAACCCTCCAAATGTGTCATCTCTAGGACAATTTTTTTGACTGTATTCCCCATTTGTAAACAATGCTTTGAAGAAGTGTTTGTTTTGTCTAAAATAGTATTTTTTGTCTGTGAACTTGAGTCCTGCGTGGGGTTGTGGATGGGAGATGCTGCACTTGCACACGAAAGTTTTAGTCTAGTCTGAGTTCAATCAGAGGCACAAATTATCTAAATATCTTATTGCATGTGTGTGTATGTG
Organism: Novumbra hubbsi; assembly: GCA_016801125.1. Taxonomy (NCBI): domain Eukaryota; kingdom Metazoa; phylum Chordata; class Actinopteri; order Esociformes; family Umbridae; genus Novumbra; species Novumbra hubbsi. The sequence goes on from JACXGK010006115.1 coordinate 2,138, forward strand.
TGTGTGTCTTTTTTTTTTTTTTAAGTGTGTATAATGGTTTTATAACTGCCAGGTCGAAAATGACCCCAAAGAAAATCTTTGTACCCTAGTGGTGTGCAGCTTTCATGGAAATGTGAACAAAGACAATGTTTCACTTTTTCTTATATTGGGGTCACTTTAGGAAAAGGCACTTATTTTCAGGTAAAAAAAAATAACATTTAGGGGGTTTTCTCTGCTGATAAACATAGTGACTAGTCATTATAGACCCCTAAAAAAACACAAGGGGTAAAAGCAGACATTTTGTTTTTGACATATATTGGAAAAACAAACTTGATGAAGATTATGCAGTGTGAAAGACATGTCGAGCCAAGATTAAATAATTTGGCAACACTACAAATATAAGGAATAACATGTCCCATTTTCACCCGGAGCAAGGGTTAGCATGGACTCATATGTAACGGTATCTGCTCATCAAAACTGGCTGCTGTATTCATAAACAAAAGCCTTCTTTTACGAGCGACACATGGGTGCCAATTTGAGTTTTTGCTAAATGTTATTGCAGAGTGAATCATCAGATTTTTCTTCCCCCTCATGAACAATGCAATATGTTATACAACGATGTGGTACTAATAATTGTATTTGCATAAAAAGGCACCCTTTTAAAGTTATATTATAGACGGTGCATTTTTCTGTAATAAAGGTTCTACAGAAATGTATGGATAATGTTTTTTGTTTGTTATTAAAAGTACACTACAACAAATGTATTTTGTTTACACACACTCCTGGATAACTTGAAAAAAGGTTGACATGTAATTTGACATGTTCTTTTGTTTGACAACAGATGTTTAATAAAAAGGCTGAAAGAGAGAGTTTGAAGTATGTGTATTATTAATAAAATAATTGGAGGAACAGATGCTTGATGCATCTGGGATGAACGTGATGCATTAAGAATGTTTTTTTAATCAAATAGGTGAATCGTAATCAATTCAGGTGAAGATTCACACCTCTAGTATCCGGTTTCATAGTAACCAACTAGGGCACTGTCCATGATTTAGCAAGCTTTACTTGCAACCATGTAATGTACATATACGTGGTTACGGCACGTGTGTGTTATATATACATTAACGTAGTGCCAGCGTTGCTTCAACATTTGGCATGTCCGTGAAGATGTGAGGAATTGCAGGATCTATGACTTAATTGACCGCCTGACATACAGTGCTGATTCAGCTCCTGTTTCACCCGTGTGTGTGTGTCTGGTGTGTGGAGGGGTTGGATGTGGCGTAACAACACAGCCGATATATTCATGAAGTATGGTGAATGACTGGATCAGACGTCACAGCCCGATATATTCATGAGGTATGGTGAATGACTGGATCAGACGTCACAGCCCGATATATTCATGAAGTATGGTGAATGACTGGATCAGACGTCCCAGCCCGATATATTGATGAGGTATGGTGAATGACTGGATTAGACGTCACAGTTTGCTATATTCATGAAGTATGGTGAAAGACTGGATCAGACGTCACAGCCGATATATTCATGAAGTATGGTGAATGATTGGATCAGACGTCACAGCCCGATATATTCATGACGTATGGTGAATGACTGGATTAGACGTCACAGTTCGCTATATTCATGAAGTATGGTGAATGACTGGATCAAACGTCACAGCCCGATATATTCATGACGTATGGTGAATGACTGGATTAGACGTCACAGTTCGCTATATTCATGAAGTATGGTGAATGACTGGATCAAACGTCACAGCCCGATATATTCATGAAGTATGGTGAATGACTGGATCAGACGTCACAGCCCAGAAATATTCATGACGTATGGTGAATGACTGGATTAGACGTCACAGTTCGCTATATTCATGAAGTATGGTGAATGACTGGATCAAACGTCACAGCCCGATATGTTCATGACGTATGGTGAATGACTGGATTAGACGTCACAGTTCGCTATATTCATGAAGTATGGTGAATGACTGGATCAAACGTCACAGCCCGATATATTCATGAGGTATGGTGAATGACTGGATCAGACGTCAGAGCCGATATATTCATGAAGTATGGTGAATGACTGGATCAGACGTCACAGCCCGATATATTCATCAAGTATGGTGAATGACTGGATCAAACGTCACATTTCGCTATATTCATCAAGTATGGTGAATGACTGGATCAAACGTCACAGCCCGATATATTCATGAAGTATGGTGAATGACTGGATCAGACGTCACAGCCGATATATTCATGAAGTATGGTGAATGACTGGATCAGACGTCACAGCCGATATATTCATGAAGTATGGTGAATGACTGGATCAGACGTCACAGCCGATATATTCATGAAGTATGGTGAATGACTGGATCAGACGTCACAGTCCGCTGTCGTGTGCAGTTTGGTCGTCTGAGAAATCCCAAACTGCCGCCTGTCATTTTCTCCGCACATTCATCATGGAGTGATGACCAGACATGCAAGGCAGCACCAGCAACTGTAATCTGACATCTAGGACTAGACCGGGTCCAGGCCAGATGAAGGTCAGATTGTTTCTACTAGGTCACTGATTGGTTCAGGCATTTACTTTAGGTGTTGCCATGAGGCATTATGACTCATACTGAGGCAGCTACTATGACCGGGATCCTGTTATGGACTTTATAGTCAGAGCCACCACTGCTCAAATGAACCGACCAGCTCACCATTACCTCATGCATATAACATGCTCCTTGTGTTTTTGTAGCCGCCCTAATCAGCCATTTGGAAAGTGCAGTCTTTAGATGGCTCCTATACCACAGTAGTGACAGTCCTATTAGAAAAACACCCAGTGTGCTGTTAGTACGATGCAAATTGACTGCAAGTAGCCTGGCGGCTCTCCGGGCATGATTCAAGGTGAAGGCCCAGACTAAGGGATTTAGCACACAGTCCAGAAGCCAGATCAGTACAGGCATACGTGAGACGTGAGGCGTGTAGGCCGTGGTTCTAACGTGCTACTACGCAACGAGGAATGAATGAAGATAAAGCCTGTTGTTCAGGTGAGTACGAATGCCCTCCGCCCAGAGAGAGCGTGTGGCCTGAATCCTAACCGACGCCGGCTCTCACCCAACAAAGGGAAGCGATCGCAATCGCGCTTGTTCACATCCTTCAACGTAGCACTCCCGTCCCCGACAGATCTTATCCAGTTTACTGTGACGACAAATGAAAAGGATGGCAAAATTAGCGACGAGATGCAGTTTTTATTAGGGCTTTTTTCAATGTCAGGCTGAAACCGTCCCGTACGAGGCAGATTTGAAACACAGATTTGATGATTTTGTGCCGTTTGTGTAAAAAGGTAGGAATTAATAAATAAATGAGGAAAGTTCGAATGAAACATTGATGTATTTCCTGAGCCTACGGCGTTGTCTGGGATGCTGTTGTGAAAGGCTAGTTGGCACAAAAGAGGGGGGGGTGCCATCTCAGGTCAGTGTTTGCGTCATGGATAGAATTATTAGTTCATATCGCGGGCGCAGGGCTTTCATGTTGTCTTTTGTATTCAATTCTTGTTCAATTTCTGTTATCTTTTAATGCACCCATTCGTCTCACTGTCTAATGCTGGGTAGAAAAAAAATAAGGCAACATCCCATTTTCTGTGCCAGGGTGAATAAATCACAACCTCTCTTCTTTGAAATCTTTTAAAATGTCTTAATTTATCATAGCCTCCTGAATATTTTAATGTCGGCCAAGGCAAGAGAAACTGCATGTGATTCTTTTATTCCTGAACAAAATGTGGTTCATAGTAGCTGAAACACGAGGTCAGATATAAATGATGGTTGTTGATGAGGGTGTCCGACCACAACACAGGTTCTGCCTGCCACAGCAATGCAGCCAGAACATTACAGAGCAATATACACTAATTAACGTCCAGTGGATTCAGTCATTCATTCTAGGAACCATCTAACCAATAGGAAATTAGATGCAATGTGTAATGAATCTGCCTATTACATAGTTCATTAGCCTCACTTCATCACCGTCACTGATTTAACTATTCCAAACTTACCTTCCATACGCTCTAATCACAGTTGTTGCATGTTTCTTCCCCTATAAAGGTGTCTGATTAAAAGCAACAGCTTCTTTACATTAAAGTCTCTGACTTTTAAAACCACTTAATATTGAAAATATCCAATGACTGGTAAAATCAGGGGTGATTAACTGTACGGAGGTTATTGTAACATATTGCAATTATGTTTGCTGTAGATTTAATGTCCATACTTGGCTCAAGTTTCTCCATGTATCAAAAGGTGCCTTTACACCACAATCATTACCCCCCTGTGATCCCAAGAAATTACAAGAGTGCTGGTCAAACAGTTTTTTTCCATGTGTTAAATGAGATTAAATTTGAGTACGGCAATTAATCTCCTGTGATAGCTATGTGTATATATTCTATAGATTAAGCAGCTTAATAACTTCCCTTTATATTGTTTTATTATTAACTTTCATCAGCATTAGATTAATGGTAATAACTGAAGCAGAAAGTTGAGACATCAGCAGTCTGAGAACAAGATTGTTTTTAATAATGGCGTTAGCATCAGGGATTACTTCATGAGAAGGTCTGAGGGCATAAAAGACTCAAAAGTGTTCAGAAGTTATGCCACAGTTGACATTTTACAACGTCACACATCCCCTCCACATCCACTGTAGATGTACCCAGACAATGACAACTGTACATCATTATTGTCAGTAAAGTTTAGTGGTAACGGAAATTTTCTGTGGACAGAAATGGTCAGAACCCAGTATTGAACCGAGCTTTGCTAAAAGAAAGACAGAATCAGCTCAGCGTCTTTCAGAACTGTCAGGTGTCGTGAATGAGAGGACCAAACTGCAGGTAGGCGTAAGGATATTTATTCCTTTGACGGTCTATGGACCCGTCGAAATACTGAAGCCGTGTATATAGGCAATGCATACAGGCTTAAGGTGAAACGAAATGACGTCTAGCACAAACGTGCTCACACAAAACAGAAATACAATAACGAACGCAGAGACAAGAAACATGAGGGATTAAATAGGCAGGCAATGAGCCGCAGCTGTTTGGAATCAGGGAGGGATGCGTTCACAGGACATGGGTAACAAGACAAACACGGACGGTGGTGCCTAGAAGGCCGGCGACGTCGAACGCCGGGGTGCCACGCGCACAGGGGAGTGGCCTCCACTAGGCGGTGACGTGACAGAAACACAGACCAGCCCAGTTTCCTGAATTTAATAACAAATGCTAGCTAAATAATGTTGAAATTCAATACATTTGGTGCATGTACATATATTTTTTTGTCCTTGTGAAGTATAGCCTAGAACTGAGTATACAATGCCCCCAATATCTTAATGATGAGGGGTCGGTAAAAACAGAGCAGACAGTATGTTAAGGAATGACACCCAGAGATGAAGTCAATATCAGTAGCATATTCTGAAATAGATCATAGTGGGTTGAGAGATGGGTCATTGCCAGGGTTCTGGGTGTGTGGCTACACTTCCAGTCATGGAAGTGTGATGCACGATTTGATTAATGTTACTGCATGTCAGATGAGGCCTGGGGATTTGTGGAGTGTGTGTGTGTGTCTGTGTTGAGGAGGTGTTGCCGTGTTGGGTATAAACCCATTCCTACTGTGTAACCATGACTCCACAGTCATGGATTTTAACAGTCTGTGATTGGAGGGGAGTGGGAGGAAAGCAATAGGAAGCTCTCATTAATGAATGTTAATCTCCTCCATACAGCTCATCCCCGTAGTTTAGGTGACGGCTGTTAAAAGGAAAGCATGTTGGTTCCTGATTCTTAAGATGTCACATCTCTTACACCGAAAGCTTGTTGGCAACTGATTCATGTTGGACTTGAAGGCTCAACGTTAAAAACTGCCATTTCAATGTCATTCCATGGGTAATGACTGGTTCTGAAACCTTCCAATACTGGCGATGGGGGGGGGTTGTCATCACGTCACGTGTTGTTTTATCTGAAACAGTTGACCGCAGAGTATTTCTTATGTGCGCACTTTATCACCTGTAGTATTCTAAACATCTGTCCTGTCCTGTTTGTCTGTGTTCAGCATATCCAATAAAAAGCCTGCCTTTCCAATATAAACAGTAGTAATTGGGGCAAGGGAAGTGGATCTCTGCCAGGTCCCAGTCAGGCAGATGCAGCCAAGTGGACGAGGTACCAGAGGTACCAGGGGCGTTGGCCACAAGCATTCTTCACTCAGCCCAGGGTCTGCAGAAGCCATCTCCCGGTGTATGGAGGGGGTGAAAGGTTAACTCTGGATAGTTTGGAACACAGCCACCCATTTCCCCAGCAGGAGGACTCAGCCATTAGTTACGCAGGGAGACAGGGAGAAAGAGAGGTATTTGGGGGTTGAGGAGGGGTTGCAGAGGAAAGAGACAGGAAAAGAACAGGGGAGATGGAGTGGTAATTGGCTTGGCTGCCTTGCCAGGAATGGGGTTTTTTGCACCGTGATTAGTAATTTAATGTCTGTGTGTACGTGTAGCTTCTTGGCTTTTGAAAGGATAGTTCATTATCATTAGTCTGTTGCCCAAGCTCACAAGCAGAGAAGGTGATTGGGTCATAATTGCAAGAGCTCATGCAACTCGAATTATTGATGTCTCCTCCTTATCTGTGAGAAGGATGACGGGGGAATGGTACAGTGAGCTAAAAGTGTGTATGATCCAGATGCAACAATCATGCTGTCAGAGTTACTCAAGTGGAGCCAAATGTGTGTTTTTCTTTAATGTTCAATCACCACAATTTTTCAGTCATGTAACCCAAGAAACGTACGTTTGTGCTCTCCTTTTTTGTAGAAATTATTAAGTGTTCCAGTAACTCCATCCATTGTCCCGTCAAAAATAATTCACACAAAATTGAATTGAAAACATTGAATGAACATATTCCAACCATTTCTTCATATGCAATTTGTGCCATATTTGTCTTTCCGCATGGTGAGGCCAAAATCTATTTTCCGGAGCCTTGATGGAGTGAGTCCATTGAGTGAGGTCATCCAATAATGAGCCTGTCTGTCAGGCCCAAATGCTAAAGTGCTGAGGGCAGTAATATTGGTTGACATTTTCCTTGACGTGTCAATATGTTCCACACCCTGTCCCCATAGTCCCTCGCTCCCCAACATAAAACACCTCAGTACTTCATTCCTCTGTGACTGTCAGCTAAAATACAGAGATTGACAGGGATTGCTTTTTCCTTTCCATTGCATTATAACCAAAGCTTTAAACGATCTCTCCGGTCCCCCTGACACAAAAACAGCTCATTCATGCTTTGTTGGGGTTTTGCAAGCCAATCGATGTCGCTATGCAAATACTGAACGAGATGGATTGTCGTGAGCTATTTGTTTCACTGTGTCAGTTCAGTAGAGCCTGCAGCCTCTGTCCGCTATGATGGAGGGGGATCAGTCTCAGCTGCTCCAGCAACAACACCACGCATGCAGGAGTTTGTTTGACCACTAGCCAGCCTGGCACCTTTGGCCTCCAAACAGCCAACCTAACACCTTTCTCTGAATACCAAGCTCTGCTGCGCTATTTCACCGGTTCCTTTCAGTCAGGCGTTTTGTTAAGACACATTATAGGGGTATGTGCTGTCACTGCATGCCCACTTAAACTTGCTATGCAGTCATGTCTTTCCAATGAAGACCTCAAGCTTTTCTGATGATATTCATGACTCAGCACTTTGACCCTTGTGTCATTAAATCTCTGAACTAAAGGGCTTGTTTTAAAAAAAACAAGCTTTTTTTTATTTATTAGCTTATGCCACAATACACATGCACCCGAGGCAGTGGCCTAGAACGCCAGATCATACTTACACAACAAGAACAACCTTCTTTAACATGCAAAATATGTATTAGCTGCTTTAGCGTCAAAATAATTGTCCATTCAGGGTAGGTGCACATACAGATTTTTCTACTTTAGTCACCAAAGTGGCAACTTGTTCAACCTTCCCGGTATACACCATGTCACTCCGCTGATGATTTCCAGTGTCACACACTTCCCCACTCACACCACTGGATTCCAAGTATAGGTTGGATCCATGGCAAAACCATGATTAACTAAAATGTAATAGCATATAACAGTATTTTGGATGAAGAAAAACTAAACTGGAACCAGAAACATCATGTCGAAAGCTAACCGAATAAAAATAAAACCATTTAAAAGTTATTTTTAGTTTTTGTGTTCTTGCCAGATAGATTGCTAAAAATTATAAAGTACGAAATCTGATTAGCTTCTGAAAGTTAATCTTACAGCAGGTATAAATAGAATCTCACTAAAGAATAACAGGGGTTCTGTGTCTGTTTGGGTTTAGCTGGTTTCACATGCCTGGTTAAAACTAAAACTGGAACTATTACATACAAATGAAATACAAATATTTTTGAAAAATGGAAACTAACTGAAACTAGCTAAAACAGTTAGGAAACCAAGTGAAAATGAAATACTACTTTTAAAACTCAAAGAATATAAAATAAGCAAAAAACACTAAACTATATTCATTTTGATAATTATTATTACTAGTTTGAGTAGTTGTCCACCTACATATTTTCTGAGGAAAGTGTCTGCTAAATGACTTAATAAAACATTAGAATCTGGGTGCCAAAGAAAGGTAATTGTCCTCTTTTGGAGCTCAACTCTGGATATTCCAATGTTCCTACAAGAGCTCCTTGAGTAAGGCCCTTCATTTTGTAGCCCTAGTGTTTCTGAGAGGTGCGCACTTCCTCAAGCCGTTTCTTAAGCTGAGCACGTACACCTTGTTCCTCCTGAGTGTGCTACATTATGTCTATAACCACCGTTCCCTGAAGAAGGGAATGAGACACGTCAAAGCACAGTGACAGATGTGATTATTTCGGGGCTTCCAGGTGGGCTTGAGCCCTTGATGGCCTTGAAAGGTTCGATTGTGTAGTTAGTTCAGGTGTGCATGTGGTGAGAGCCAGTACCCTCATCAAGTGTCACCGCCCATTCCATCCTGCACGGAACCCCACGGTCCTCTTTGCAGGGATGTGGGCTTGGTCATTAAGATCCTGCAGTTAGCCTTTCAGATAAAATGGATAGAACCACAGTGTCTCTTTCTCGCATACAGTGCCAGTCAAGTGCTTGGATATACTTACCAGTTCACTTGGCTAGTACTGTAGGTTTGCATTTTCTCATTTCCGAGGAACCCCCTACTGAAATTGCAACTAGGGTTATCCCTATATCTTATATCTGCTGTCTCCTAAATGCTTTGTGTTATTGTTGAAGACGTATTGATATAGTGTATCTGACAGCTGATATCTCGACTGATATATTACAGATGTGCAACTCTCCCCCCAGCTTTAAGGGGCATTGTGATGTATTGTTCTCTCAGAAGAACATAGAAAAAGGCAGAAGCCCACAGACGTGATATGCAGCACATTCGTTTATAGTTTAGCTACAGAGAGTCTGTGCATTATTTATGCCAAACAAGGCTTGGAGGGAGTGCCAGGGATAACAGTTCATTTGGATAATGCTTGGCGCTACACCTCTGTTAGATATTCCAGTCAGATACCCTCCACTCAGATCAGTTCATCTAGCTCTGCTATCCAAAGTGAATACATCATACCACCACTGCTGTGACGCAAGCCATGAACAGAGCCGAAATGATTTCCTCTGATTGATAGCGTCTGTTCTTTACTTGCATCTGCAAACAGCATCATTTACAGGAAGTAGCGCTTTTAAAGCCCCCTGTGAAAGCTGAAGTAGATCTACCTGACCCCTGTCGTTGTCTCTGAGGCTGAAAAGCTATTTAGGCCCCGGTTTGCGCCACATATGTCCAGCGTGGCACCACTAACTAAAACAAATGGTGTTTTATTTTTGGGACTCCGTGCGCTTGCTCAGCCATAGAATAGCTCAGCACGGTATGAACAAGGTACTGGAAACCAGGCAGCAGAAATAACACACAAAGAAATATTGTCTGCACACAGTACAGTCCTAATCTCTTCTTATTCACAACCAGTGGTTTCCCAAGCCATTTAGACTGTTTCATAGAAGTGAGGGGAGAGGCTGTGTGTGCTCTGCTCTTGTCTTGAGTGCGGTGCTTAGGGGCTGAGGGTGCCAAGCACAGATATATTTCTGTAAAGAAGAAGCATTGTTAGTCTTCCATGCTTTTGACTGCTGTCATCAAAGCGGAGTACTTGTCCATGGTGTTCTCCTGGTGTTAATGGCTGATACTGTCAGCCACCACTAGCTTCATCCACAAATGAGTCAACGCACATATTCTGAGCTCAAGTAAAATACTTTGACTCATTACACGTCCTGGCCTTATCAGTTGTTGACGTGATCTCAAGCATCCGAACTTTATTGGTTGGTAATTCCCCTGGGCTCTTCCCTTTCTTTATCACGTCAATCTCTCTGCACGGGTTTAGCTTACTGTCATTAACAACCGTTATCCACAGAACATATCCCTGTCCTTAATAACACACAGACATAGTGAAGGGAAAAGGCACACATTCTCTTAGCTGATCTTATCGGGGACATGCTGTGGATGAACACTAGAGAAAATAAGCCAGATAAGAGATCTTCCCATAAGTTAATTAGCTTTTTATCACACAATGCAATTACAAAATTGTCAAGCCTCGGGTTTAAGAGGCTAAAAGCACTTTAAAGGAACTCAGAGTAACAAAGTGGTCGACTCAGTGGTGTGGGGAGAGAGAAGTGTCTGCTTTCGCCTAAGCAACCAGGATCGTAATTCGGCGGTGAGGTAAATCAAAGAGGGAGCACAGTGGGTTGTTTAGCTTCCATTAAGCGACAGTGGCCAATGCAAAGTGTACCATTCTGGGTACAGAGTCTGTACAGACAGAGCACCCACTGAGGTGCTGATAAGAGAGATTAATGGTGTTGTCTGACTGCCTGGCATACGATCAGTAGTTGAGCAACCCAAATGTGACTGCTATCTAAACCATCTGTATCCCATGGAAGCACTGGGATGGATGATGCAAAAGGACAAGGTGCCGCAAGGATAACAAATGTAGCTACTAGAGCCGTACCGTACACCATCTAGAACACTGCTGGCAAGTACAAGTTCTTACACACTAATAACTCCTCAGAGCGTCAACCCATAGAATAGAAAGTAGATGATACCAGCTGTGCAAATAAAACAAAAGGTTGAGAACCAAAAGACAGAGAGAATTTGAGTCAGTCACTCTGAATGTGAAAATACTTCCGTAAGTGTGCTCTGAATTTGCATGGAAATTGCATTTCTTTCGCATGTTCTGTGGCTATGAGAGCAGAGGTCTCTTATCACCTGGGTAATCTTTGCTCTCTGAGGTTTTGAAACGTAGCCTGGGAGGCTGCAGGGAATTGTTTCTGCTCTGATCGCGTCAAAGCTGCTTTTTGTCCATTCAAAACTAGTGAGAAAGCGTACTGGGGAATGGCTAGCAGCTACTGAGGAAAAGGATCTCCAACTGTATATTGTGTTTCTTTTGAATTTCAAATCTGTTTGCATAAAGAAGTTAGTTAAATGAATTCCATTACAATACATCCTTGTAAGGCCACAATATCCTTTATAAATGTGGTTTAAAGTTCATTCTCATAGAAAAACGCAAAATCTGTGTCAGGGCAAATAAACTCAGAAATTCTGAAATCTAATGCAAGTCATTTTAGGAACAGTGTGTGGTCTCACCTGTTGTTTAAACTGCTTCCAGTTAGGGGATTGAGAGCAGCAAATAAATAAAACATTTAATTCTGTTCTTTGGTATAAATCTGTCTAGGTATGCCAAACGATAATTTTGTTCACAACATGACTGCTTGATGCATTCAGCTTCTCCTTACAGTTTCTAACAAAATTGTTTTGCAACTGAGAGTTGACGTCCATAGTAGATTTATTGAGGTCAAGCAACACCAGCCTGACTAGATACTTCAAATGAGTTTTTGAAATAATACTGCGTGTTCAAAGTGTGGTCCAGTTTAATTAAAAGCATGAGCTTTGTCCAATCACAAGAGGATACTGTCGAAATGCTTCCACTTTAATGTAACAAGTAAGCTACTTTTAAAGTATAACACATTCATTGTTGACAGAAGCATTATCAGGCAGTTTAAAGACATTTCTTTAATCTTAGAGAAAATGTTTAACAATTCCTCAGTTTTTTTTATATATGTATATTTCTAGGAAAATAGTTTTTGCCTGCCAAATATTTCAACAGAAATAGATAGGTTTTGGCTTAATACATGTATGCTATAATATACGATTTGTAATTTGTTTGGTTATGAAGTGATTACAACTTTTTGCAACCAAACTGGTACTGGAAAATCTGTACCAACTCCTATTTAAAGGGGCAATATGTAAGATACTTAACTGCTAGTATAAGTACATTCAAAAGGTTTAATATTTAATATCATATTTTGAAAAAAAATTGCATGCCGGAGATATTCCACAGTTTTTAGCAGGCATTCAAAGTTTTAAAAAAACATGGTCATATAAAGAATACCTTCTACTTTATTTACTTTATATATTTATAAACGTATAAATATATACATTTATTATTATATATTTATTTACTTTTTATATTTATAAAATGGTCAATTCAAGGTAGTCATTTTGCAGTATGTTTGGTTGAAATAAAAAAAACATGTTTAACACGTGGGTTTTCCCCTGAAATCAGTACCTTTTATATCGCTATTATTAAACGAAGTTCCCTTTCAACCACATGGTATATAGATATCTCAATCTGTAGTTGGAAAGGAGCTTTCTGAAGTAAAAGTCATTATTACAGTGTCATTATATATTTTTTTGCTTTGACAAAGTAAATTCTAAAGGTCATTCATTATTATTAAAAGTATATATTGATTTAAAATACTTTTAACTCTTTCTGTAACTGAACTCTTGTATAATTCTTAGCAGGACTCATCCCTGAACAGAGAAAAACAAGAAAAAGGTTTTGGAAATGCATTGTGCATATTTTTCAAAGCTTGCATTCAACGGTCCCTGTTGCGCACACGATTCTAAGCTCTCTGTCACAAGAAGATTAATGGCTGGTTTAAGATCAAATCGTAAACCCTGTTACGGCCAACAGTTTTTTCACGTAATATCCCACTTATATCCATCTGTATTTCTTATTTTTCACAAGATGGCAAAACATGTTTTTATGAATTTGAACATGCTCTTTTAGACAGATATATAACATTGCATTAAATAAACCAATATCACCACCAAAAGGTCAAATCTTTGTACAATTCTAATGAAGGGGAATTTGTACTACTTTCTACTTGTAGCCTGTTTCATAAATAATTCCTGTATGTGGACTAACCTTGTGAAATCTATTGGAGACCCAGTGATAAGATGCAGTCATTGTAAGCTCCCACTAGTTCTGTTATGGAGGAGTCGGTCAGGCCTGTGAGGAGGCTCCTGGCTGAAAGTTAAACAGGAAAGAAGGCTGCTTTTCACCCCAATCTACCTACGAAAGCTCCAGTTCTACGTTGCCATCAGGGCACTTTCCCTCTGTCTATTACTGAAAGCACAATCATGGGTCAGAGCCAGTTCTCTTGATGGAGTGCAGGTACCAGTGCCTTTATTAACTGCTTCAGAAAGGAACACTGCAAGCTGCCTCACAAGCCCATTCTTGAGTTTAGGCATTATCTTTGATCTTCACCCCGCGGGCATTATAATTGAAGTGCCGGTTACAGTGATAACGGACTGTCCCACTGCCACAGGGAAGGAGAAGGTGCTTTGTCTCTGATTGATCGACTACCTCACTGTATAGAGTGAGTGTAGACCACTCAATGTGGCGTCAGCGCCCCTCAAACACTCCTGATGGATCACTCTTCGATAATAAGGGTCTGGTCCATGGAGACATAACTTCACTGAAGGTACTACTGGTGAAATGAGACCTCATAAATATTGTATGATGTTACAGTGCAGTATATCCTTCTCAGTGGGTTTTACCATCCAATGGGAATGGAGGGTACCCTTGAAATACAGAACTCCCGTTGTGTATTTCATTGAATTGTGTTTGATAGGCCTTAAACCACCTCATCCATATTCAATGACAACCTGAACAGCCTCTTATGTACTGTATGTTGCAATTCAAAATTGGTCAAAATTGCCCATGCGTTTCAATTAGCGGTGGGACGTAACATAAATCGTCCTTTCAAACTAAACACACAGCCATATTTATTAATCTTACCCCCTGGCCATTCACTGAGAGCGCCCTCTGATTACCCATGACACATTCTTTTTGCATAGAGGATCCTGGGTGACTGAAGAACAAGGTGTCATTTAAAGACTGTAGACCAAAGGTCCTGAGGAGGATGTTTAAATGAGAAGCGTCCCTTTTGTAATCTGCATGGCATTTATCAGAGGGGATTTCTCTAATGGGAATGTCAGTCGAGGAGGAGGGGGGAGGAGGGGTGACATCTCACTGGGCTTTATGAGATGCGAGGTACCATGACTGAGGTGTGGAAATGTGTAATGACGGGCCATATCTTTAAATGAGACTCACAGCCATATTAGAAGAGGAGCAGACGTCTCTACTTCATCTAGCTCCAGTGTGACTTCACACTAATGGTTGTAACCAGGCCTTGTGCATCACCTGACTAGGGATGGGGCCTCCATCTGTCTGACTGTCCAGTCTGTAGCTGTTGGCTTCCAACGGAAAGTTTGTTTCTGCTCTTCAAGGTTTATGACAAACTTGTAGAGGGGTCGCAGCTAAACCAAATGGTTTAGACTGGCTGTAAAGCTGGGCAACTGGTGTCAGCTCACTTTGTTTTAGTGACCTCTGTCGGCACATTTCTGAAAAAGTCCTAAGAAATACAATAGCGAACAGCATAAACAGATGGCATCTTAATATTCCCTGATGCAGCCTTTACGATAAAGGATGACGGTGGCACTGAGCTCCTCTGTGCCGGTGGAAGGAAGGACGCACCGACAGATGCAGACCTGTGCTGCTGAGTCACACCACGCACAAACGCACTCGCGCAAATACTGCAGGCGAAAAGGGTGACATTGTGGCACTAAAGAAACCAAACGAGGGAGCTTTCCTCTGCCTCTGCGGCTGAAGCTAGAATTCCACACACGTCCCGCTCAATAGGTTTTCACAGAACCGTTCACTCCGTTGCACTTTCTGAGGTCAGGTCGAACCGTATCGGTGGTGGACTTGGCTCACTATCCAAGATGTCTCTTCAACTCTGCCTCCTGGGTGACAAGTAGTATTCCTGAGGGAACATAGCTCCGCTTCCATTTCGTAGGAGTGTGTCGTGGAGACAGCGTGAGTAAGTGCCGTCGCCCTCCATGGCGGTTTCAACACTGCAGTGTTATGCTGAGGACTTTAATTATGCATAGCGGACCTCAAAGGATTGTGGCGCGGCTCTGAGCTGAAACTCAAACGAGCATCTTATTATTACTGAGGGTACCTGAAAGAAACCCTAGCAGACGGCGATGAAGAGTCACTTAATGTGCTTGGAATCAATTATGAACGCTCCGGACAGCGAACCAGACCGTCCGCCGCCACGGGTTTGTTGTTGTGGTATTTCTCCTCTCTGGTGGACCACGTCGAAAAGGAAGCGGATCGCCAAAAGTGGCGTTTTCGATGATCCGGGAGGAGTGCCACCGCGACCAGGCAGTCATGGGCACTACCGTGAGACGGAGCGATGGAGGTGGCCCGGTGGAGGTGGTGCCGGTGAGGAGGGGGGAGTGACAAGGCTCCCCACGCAGCTTGGTCCATCTCGCCTGGGAGGACGGACGGGCCAGCGCTGACGCTACAAAATTGAATTAAAATCCCACAAAGCCCAGATAACATATGAGGGGGCACGGAGTTGGGTCGGCATCCGGGGACCTTTGCAATACGCACTCAAAACCAGAATGCACTTTGACCCCAATAACATTCCTGTAAATATTGTATTTCCAATATCCTTAATATGCCATTTTGTTATAAGCCTAAAAAACCTGTTGGGGTGGCAAAATACATTTGGCATGTTTAAGAGGACGATCATAGAGTTCTACAAATGAGCCATTCTTTCCAGCCGAATCTCCGTCTGGTACAGAAACCACTTTGCCCAAGGTCATATAGCCTTTCAGATGGTGGTGAGATCAGGCCCACGGCTTTGCCCAAGATCCTATGACCCTTCGGAAAAGTGTGAGGGCACCCCAGTGCAGGGCATGCTGTGCTCCTGAATATTTCCACAGGGTGCACGGAAAGGCCAAACAGATCACTACAGACCCATCCACCAGGGCCACGGGCTGTTTGTGCTGCTACCATCAAGCTGACAGAGACATTCAGGAGCATTGAAAGACTGAAGAAAAGCTTCTACCCCCCCAGGCCGTCAGACCGTTAAACTAACTGTCTATCTTCACTGCACCCTGATGTGCACCTAAGGGACATTTTGCTCACTCAAACATACATTTACACTCCAGCTCATTTACGCGCAAACCAAATCATTTACATGTCCAATCATGCATTATACCCTTGGACACACACCGTCTCTCTTTACTCACACAATCTGACTTAACATTCACATATACACCCACACAGACACATTATTCATTCACATTCACTAAGTAATAGGGGTAAACCTTTAAGCTTTAACAACTCAGACTAGAGGAACACACATGCCCTTACCCAGGTCTGTCCATTGTCCATTTCTTTGCGGGCCGTTGCGCTGTCTATCAGAGGATCCCACTCATCTGTTTTCCTCAGAAAGCAGTGGAGTAGAGCCAGAAGCGGGCACTATGGCAACAGCACTGTTCTGCCTTCAAAAGAAACAAGGGCATTAACAACACCAAGTCTGTTCAACTTAGCTGTGCGTCTCTACTTGTTCATTGAAATTATTACCAGGCAGAAAAGCGTTATTTTTACTTTCCCATATGAGGTCTGTGAGAATATTTGGAGATCATTCTTGGAATTGCTAATTATATGCACAGGAAGGCTACACACTTGTAATGAGAATAACGCTTGAATTGGTTTAAAGATGAAATTAAAACAAATCATGTCAAGATGAGCTAATCTGGAAGACTACAAAGAGGCTAACAGCAAATGTAACCCTTTAGATCCCACAGCGGCCATTGACAGCAGTGTTTCTTTAACAATTATACTTGTATAAATATCACAAAGTCTACCAGACAAAAGCCTGTAACTGAATTCCCGTGGATGTTGTCGTTAATAAGACACCAGAAAAAGGGTTTGCTGTCAGTTGACTTTTTTTAGTTTTTATAATTTCTTTACTCAATAGGCTAGCACCAAAACGGCCTCGCTTTCAAAGTTAGACGAGGCTGTTTCTGTGTTGCTTGGTGGTGCAAAGTGGGAAACGTCCTTGCTCTTTGAAAGCAATAACGATGTCGAGGTGAGTAACAAAATAGACTGCGTATATATGTGTAGTGTTGTACATATGCTGTGAAATGTTGGTAATATCTTTTAAATGGCAATAACATACATGTCACGATCTCTTGATAGAAGAGCTAAGCAGTGGAGCTGGAATGGTTGTCTGGGTACTTAGCGCTGTAATTGGCTAATTAGTTGAATATTTTTTGCATTACTCTGATTTCAATCATAAATGCAAACTGCCATAGATTACTAGACAACTAACTGTCTGGTTCGGTTCATCAATCAGACTAGAAATGTTGTCTTTCCGAAAATGTGTTTTACTTTTGCAGTAACGAATCTTCACTTTCACTAGCTAGCCAAGATTGGACAGTACGTTATGCTTTGCTGACGACGTCGTCACTTAATCTCCCGAAATTTGTGCCACAACCTTTTACTTATAATCTATACAAAATATAATGTTTTGAGGTTTGTGTGCCTTATGATTAGGTTGTTATGATTCCATTAGATGTGTAGACCCCAAATTATTGCTGTCTCGTAAAAAAGAGGCAGTTTCTTATTATGCTAATTTAAATTTTGGTTGTTGTTCCTACAAACGTTAGTTAGGCAATATAGAAACTGCTTGTTGAAGCTAGCTTACTATCTGGTTTGTTTATGAGTTTATTAGACACATTGTGTAGTAGCAAATGTGTAAGGCATTTGCAGAGGAAGTGGGGGAGGACGAGTGGGAGGTCAATTGTTATTACAAGCGTTTAGAAAACAAAATCTATATTATTCACGTTAATTTGGTGTCAAATTAAAGATGAGGATGTGCTCTTTAAAACAAAGGTAACTTGTCATTTGAATTTGTTCTTAGTTTTTACTGTATCTATTAGTTGGAATATATTATTTATTTATAGATCTCTCTGGAATTTAAAGCAGCATTCTAGAATTCTACTGGGGTGTAAAGGGTGATACAGTAAAGTAAGGCTATTTTTTAATGAGACTTAATATGTAATTCCAAAAGATATGTTTGTGGCAAACACATCAGCAAATGTACAAAGTACCAACAGGCATAGTGGCGGCAGGATCAAGCTATGAGGCTGCTTCTCTTCAGAGGGGACAGGTGTCTGGTCAGGAACGATGTGACAATGAATATCTCAAAATATCAAGATACTTTGGCATGAACCATCCCTCTGCCAGAAAGCAGATTTTGAAGTGGAATTTCACCTTTTAACATGAAAACGATCCAAAGTACACAGTCAGATCAACCAAGGAATGGCTTGAACAAGAAAGATCAATGACCTGAAATTGCCTAGTCAGAGCACGGACATCAATCCTATAAAAGTCTGTGTTCTGATCTGTGGAGTGCTGTGCAGAGGGGAGTCCCTTGCAATGTGACTGTTCTTGAAGTCTTCTGCAAACAAGAGTGGAATGAAATTGCTTAATCCAGGTGCTATATGGCTAGAGACCTTTCCAAACAGACTTCAAAGCAAAAGGTTGTCCAACAAAGTATGAATTGTGTGGTGCGCAATACTAATTTAAAAAAAGCTGCAAATTCAGTATAGCTTGATAGTGATTCACATTTCTTGCTAGCTGACTAACTAAATGGCACCTGCTTATTCATCTTATAACACCTCTGAGATTTTTAGGGTAAAGAATGTATGTCTCAAGACGTACAGCAGCCCCCCCAAAAAACCATCTAATTTAAAAGTAATTGGTTTATTGTTGCTTGCCTGTCATTGAATTATAATGGCTAGTCATGCTATTACTAAATAATTACAAAATATGGTTTGGTGTTTTGTTAGGCAAGTCTATTGTTCTGGACATATAGTATGTGACCCATACTACATGACCTATACTACGTGACTTGTAGTACGTGACCTATACTACGTGACCTATACTACATGACCTGTAGTACGTGACCTATAGTACGTGACCTATAGTACGTGACCTGTAATACGTTACCTGTAGTACGTGACCTGTAATACAAGACCTGTAGTACGTGACCTGTAATACAAGACCTGTAGTACGTGTCCTGTAGTACGTGACCTGTAATACATTTGGGAAATGTTCAAACTTTAGGACCTGTGAATAATACTTTAAATTGCATAGAATGTTTTGTGTTAGAAAGCAGAGGATCACTAGTTTGCGCTTGTGTGGGCAAAACCCGACAGTGGTGGAAGCTATTGAAGTTGTGTTTGGATATAAAAGGTAATAGATTAAGAAGTTTGAGGTCCCCAAACCTGACCCAAGAATCTGTGTTTCTAACAGTCCATCTCTCCCAAGCAAAACATATGGGTGATTCTCATGAACATGGTAATAATGTTGGTATATTTTGAAAAGCCTCAGGACACATTTTTGGGTCAATAGAATCATGAATAGAATTCTAAATTATTCAGATTTAATCCTTTTTACATTTTTGTCGACTGAGCACCAAAGAATTCTCATTGCCGCAACAATTTTGTTGTTGAAAAAAAATCTTTGACAAATTACAATTTTGCCAAATTGATGGAGATGAGAGATTCTTCAGACTCTTCGTGTGTTTGGCCCAAATCTCTATGTCCACATCATATTGCTAACATACATTCTAATTATATATCCAAAGATTTGTTCTGCAGAACCATAAAGTATAAGATCTACATGCAATCACTGCCCCCGGGCACAGATCATCATAATCAACAAGCACCCGGTTCCCAACATCTATCCCAGTTTTCTGGTTTATATATATTTTATATTTCTGGCCAACATATGCAGTCAGTAGTTTATAGAATAAAATAAAAATGTTTTATCCAAAAACATATCTATAAATAGTAAAATCAGAGAAACCATTGTCCCAGGCTTGGCCCCCTTTCTGTGATTTTGATTTCTGTAACTGCAAATAACCTCACAGAAGATTTATGTGAAAGGTTTTGCATTAGCGCGTTTAGATTTGCAAGATCAGTTTCATGGGCTAATATGCCTCTCCTATCCCATCAGGGTGCACCATTTATGTAAGATGCCTCCGTGAAGTTCCAAGTGTTAAACCCTTTCATGAAAGGAACGGTGGAGGCAAAGTAGAAATATGTCTTGTTCGGATACTGGGATGTTGGGCCATCAGAGATAAAGTGGGCTGTTTCTGTATTTTGGCAAGAGTCCCGGATGTGGTCCAATAATGGATCCAGGTGAGCCCATGTGGCCAGAGGCAATCGGAAATGGAGGCAAATGATTCAAATCTTTCTTTCGAGAGATAGATCACTCGCAGTGTGTACAGCCATGGCCAAACGTTTTGAGAATGACACCAATAGTAATTTTCACAAATCTGCTGCCTCAGTGTTTATGATGGCAATTTGCATATCCTCCAGAATGTCATGTAGAGTGATCAGATGAATTGCAATTAATTGTCCCTCTTTGCCCTGGAAATGAACTTAATCCCCCCCAAAAAGCCCTGACACAAAATGACCAGCTAACATCATGTCAGTGATCCTTTTGTTAACACAGCTAAGAATGCTGACGAGGACATGGCTGGAGATTATTCGGTCATGCGGATTGAGTTAGAATAACAGACTGGAAGCTTTAAAAGGAGGGTGGGGCTTGAATTATTGTCTTTCCTCTGTTAACCATGGTTACCTGCAAGGAAACCTTTGCAGTCATCATTGCTTTGCACAAAAAGGAAAACACAGGCGAGGATATTGCTGCTAAGATTGCACCTAAATCTACAATTTATCAGATCATCAAGAACGCATAGTGAGGCAATACCTTTTGGAGGATGGCCTGGTGTCTCAGCTAAGTGAGTGGGCTCACAAACAATGTTGCCTAAGAACACAGCCATGTATAAAGTATGGTACCAAAAGATTATATGAGTGCAAATTCTCCCAACCGTCCAAGAACAGTTTGGTGATGAACAATGCCTTTTCCAGCATGATGGAACACTTTGCCATAATGCAAATTGATAACTAAGTGGCTCGGGAAATAAAACATCGACATTTTGGGTCCTTGGCCAGGAAACTCCCCAGACCTTAATCCCATTGAGAACTTGTGGTTAATCTTCAAGAGGTGGGTGGACAAAAAAACCACACAAATTCTGACAAACTCCAAGCATTGATTATGCAAGAATGGACTGCTATCAGTCAGGATGTGGCCCAGAATTTAGCTGACAGCATGCCAGGGCAAATTGCAGAGGTCTTACAGAAGAACGGTGAACACTGCAAATATTAGCACTTTGCATGTACTTAATGTAATTGTCAATACTAGCCATTGAAATGCTTGTAATTATACTTCAGTATAACATAGACACATCTGACAAAAAGATTTAAAAACACTGCAGCAGCAAACATTTATAGAAAATATGACAAGTTTGGAATCTGAATCTGAAGATATTATAACTTCCGTTAAAGTCTTAGCCAAATTAATTAGGTTTTAATGAAATATCTTAGTTATTTTTGTATGTTTAACTTATGTAAACTACTACAAAATTGACCCGGACGCGTTACGGTAATGAGATTTTGAGTAAACATTTTATTTGTAAAAATGTAATTATTCCCAAAGCAAGTTAATGATGCAGAAACGAGGCAGTGTTTTCTTTAAATATATATAATAGTTTTATTTTTTATTATATGGCTGAAATTAGCACAGACATGGTTTAAGTTGGTTTCTTGATAATCACCCATATGCATTGCAAGCATCTAAAGTAAGGTAAATGGCAATGAAACAAAATGGTTTGGCAGTGTGGTGCAATCTCTACTTTGTCTCAGAAAAAGGCAACAGATGTTTGCTAAATCATCTGTTATTAAAGAACCTATTGTGCCAAAACTATGTTTAAATACCACACGTTAATACCCCTCATATTTAATTGTTTGAGGAAACAGATGCTGGGTTCTTTTAATTAAGCAGCTCTCAGGTTCCGTGGCCACTCAGTGCGTTCAAGTGCAAGCCACTTCATTGGGAAAACCTGGGACCATATGTGAAGAACATTCCATTTTCCACATTGCTGAACTGGCTCTAATTGCTGGTTGATAGTGGGCTGTATCCATTCAAATGCTTAAATCTGGGGTGGAGCAAGCCGACTACATTCTACAGCTTCACTTTGAGTTGTAAAACTATACTTGGTTATGTATCCAGAAACATAAAAGTGATCTGGCTACCTATGTTATTAAAGCATAAACAATTATCTCCTGGCATATCTATAAACTATAGGTCTTTCCTCATGCATCCAAGCAGCTTGGTCTCTTTTAATTTGAATTTAATAATATTTTCCAACCCATGAAATATAAATTACTACATTAGTAGATTATATGATTATATGCTGAAGTGATTAAGCCCAGTTCTCTGAGTTTAACTCTCTGTGGTAAAATGTTCTGTTGACACAATTTGTTTTAGTCAGATCTGCTAGATCTCCATCAGCACTCTGCGAGACATGTATGCACCATATGTCTATAGCTGGACAAATGTGGCATGGATGGTTTTCCTTGTCTATGGGAGCACCTATGTAGACAAGATTAGCTTAATTCATGACCCTCAGATGCTACATAATAAGTACGTGTGCCAAATACAAACAAAGCAGACTGAACTGTCTTTTGCGTTTTTTCAATTCTTTTGCTGGCTATTCATTCAAAATATCCACAAAAATCAAACCTTTAATTAAAGTAAAATTACTAAAATAAATAAATTAATTTAATATTCAAAGCAAAACATGTGGCAGTAAAATCTAAGTGCATTCCAATTCATATTAACTTCACATGAGTGATTAGGAATTTTTATGTAGTAAGCCAGGACTTCTTGTTCATCGGGGGTATGAATATGAATGACACAGGTGAAGTTCCCCAAGTATACAATAATAAAATAAAATAAAACCAACAAAAGCTGTTGAGCTGCACAAATCAAGAAATGCCTATTAGAAAATAGCCCAATCGTTTAAAATGCCAATTTTCACTAGCAGGGCAATAATTAAGAATTTTAAAGCAACTGGAGATGTCAACAATCATCCTGTAAGAGTCTATATTGACCACATAAACAGCGAAGAGGATAATTTGAGTGGCCAAAGAATCTTCAAGGATCACAGCTGGAGAATTCTTAATTCGGTCCTGTGGCCTGTTATTTATGAGTCCTGAGTTGTCACAGGTCAGCAACACGGACAGCGCACTTCCTCCTCTCCACCTGAATCAGCTCAAAGGAAGTGGGTACTTAAAAGGAAATTAAGACGCCAGACAGATGGTATATCAGAACTGTTTGGCGTAAGTGGATGTGTCCACCGCGCACTACAAAATAAATGCCTATTAATGTTTATCTGTGAAAGTATAAAATGAAAACAATAACTAATTTGATCGCCAGAATAGCAAATGCAATGCTCATCAAAAGAACATACCACATGGTCAGAAAGTCTCTAAAACTACGATCAGATGAACATAAACGCTAGTTGTTTGGGAGGGATGTCATAAACACACCATTGCAGTCATCAAACAATAAACTCAAGCACATACAGTTTCAGGGAAAAGATTGTATGGACAGATGAGAATAGATTAGGGCATTTTGGAAACAAACATTTTGGAGGTGGGGTTTGGCGATGCAGAAAAGTACCTAATGCCCACTGTGAAGTATGGTAGTGGATCTTTGGTGTTGTGGGGCTGTTTTTTGTTATTATACATGTTGTCATGGACTTCATCAAGTACCAGCAGATATTAAATCAAAACCTGACAGCCTCTGCCAGGAAGATTGAACTGGGCCGTGGTTGTATCTTCCTGCAAGACAATGATCCAAAACACATCACAAAATCAATACAATTATGGTTCACTGACCACAGAATCGAGGTTTGCCATGACCATCCCAGTCGCCTGACCTAAACCCCGTAAGAAACCTGTGGGATGAGCGGAAAACGAGAGTCCATAAACGTGGATCTCGGAATTTGACGGATCTGGAGAGATTCTATAATCAGATCCTGGAATACAACCATGTTGTACTTTGTTTTAAGTTAATTCATGCCAATGAAGGGTTTTTGCACTCGAGCATAACTGATTCTATTTTACTCTACACCCAGCAAATGTCCATATAATACACCCCCGGCATGGCCGATTATGTTACAAAAGTCAAGGGTGTGGACACAGGCTCAGAGATTTTTTAAACAAAAACCGACTTGGTGTAAACAAAGAATCACAATGACGGCTAAACAGGAAGGCGGCGGTAACATTGACGTAAACACAAACAGCGATAATGACAGCAATAGAGAGAATGACCAAACAAGGAACACTCGGGCAGGAGGAATTTAAATAGGTTTTAAACAAGGGGTTAACGAGAAACAGAACACAGAAACCAAGAAACTATCAGCCGTTACAAAATTGGACAGCAAAAAATCTAGTCTAGTATTTCACGGTAGGAAAGCTTGGTCTAGTATTTTAGAGATATATTTTTAGATCATAAATATTCTGGTTTGAGTGTCAATGTGTATGCTGTCCCCACTGCTCATATAAATCCCTGCCTTGCAGTCAAATGTCCATTCGTTTTTGTGGTGGGTGATGAAATGTGTCAACATTTGTTACTGAACCATGGCCAATTATCCATCCAAGCGTTCCAATGGCAAAATGTTCCTTGAGAGAAGATGGACTTATGTACCTGCTTTCAAATATTTGCATTATGCGGGGTGAGCGAAATGGACTTGCCATTATGGCTAGGCTGAATCGTGCCACCATCTGGTTGTTGGGCAGTTCTCATTTCGTTGCTTCATGGTTCTGAACACAGTTTTACTAAAACACGATCTTGCATATTAGTGTTGTGTGCTTACATGTGCTAAACTACTTCGTATGTTCATTAGTCAATAACAGTCGTGTTTTTCGACCAAGTTGTCTGGATTATTTTACGTTGGACTGTTCTAGGAGTAGTGTTTAGGAGAAGTATGACCTACGTACCAACTGTCAAGACTCTCGGTCAAATGGGGTGGTTGTTGCGTGCTTCCAAATGTTGCCAAATTTTCATAATGACATCAAAAAGGTGACTCGCTATTCACCAACTTTTTTGCTTTTGTAGGTTGCAATACTTTTTTCAGTACTCATAATAAATTGACATACTAATGAGCAAAGAATATGAACAAAGGTACACACAGATATGCATGCATTTGTGCTTTGATCTCATATTAAGCTCTTCCATCCTTTGCCTTGTTTTCCGTTATCATAATGGCATGGGTATAACTAAGCATCTTATTTTATATAACGTGTTTTTGAATGCCAGGTCAAGGAACAGCTGACCCAAGCTGCAAAGTGCTTTCACCGCAGTTCAGGTGGACTTTAACTCTGCTAATGGATGTGTATCAGCCTCCATAAAGATCCCACTATTAGATGTCAATGTAATATAATCCTCTCCCAAGCCAGTCTGGATAAAAACGATCATGCACTATGCAAAGTACTGCTATGTCATTCATTAATGAGGCTAATGTCATTTTTGAGGTTATAAACGAATTGGGCAAAATTCCCTTAAAGTTCTGGATGATGTGTATCTGCGCAGTTATTTGTCCTTTACAGCTACCCTGGGGGGTGTGTAGCCACACACGTGGGACGGAACCTAGCTTACAATTAATTTCAAACATGCTGAATATATGCAGTCTCAAATCGGCCATTAAAGCACCATCAGTATGAAATACTGTAAAGTCCCAAAGTATTTTACAAACATAACCCAGGTAGCAGAATAAAGTGCTTGTGTGTGGATGTAGGGAGAAACTTGGCCTGAATTGGGGTTGGGGCAGTTCCCTTGCTGCTCTGTAGGCAAACATTATGGTCCGGTAGTGGAAGTTGGCTTTCTTACATTCATCATATACAAATTATCAAACTTCCTAGTTGGGTCTTGTATTTTTCTCCCTTTATTTCCAAAAGTTATTCAGCTAAGCTTTTTTTCCAATTTTATTTACAATTCGACAACACCTGCAGGTATAAAAGCAATACTTAATAATACAATCACATTGGCCTTGTTATTTGCAACTCAGATGTTAGAAAGCATAACAATCTAAGTAGTTGGATTATATTATAAGTGTTTATATATATCATGCATCTCACATAGATGATTTAGCTTTATTTTAAGTATTCAAGAACTTGGATAAATAATTCTGGTAATAATTCCTTGTTTTGTGCTATGGGCCTGTTGCCCACACCTGCTGTAGAGGCCAGATCATGTCATTGTGGATGGTAGTACAGAGTACAGTAGTTTAGTAGTAGTGTTAAGAATGGCATTATTACCTGATCCACTGGGTCTCTCACCCATACAATGCAGAGTCTAGCCAGGTTAGATGTTGTTCCCAACTGCAAACTTTGTTTCGCTTAATACTGAAGCAAGCTCACTGCCACATAGTTGGTTACTATGGAAACATTTGTCAGTTGCTTAAAGGTCGAATTTGTCTGAAGGTCAACAAGTTTGGTTCAGTGGCACACGATATATTGTAAGAGATATTTTTGCAGAAGTATATTTTGGCGCAGTGCATTGTTGGTTTTAAAGCGCACCAACACTCATATTTAAAGTCATGTAAAATCCCATACCGATGATGAAAGGCCTCTAACAGTGGTGATATTGAAACGTCCCTGTCATGGGAGGGCAATTCTTATCTTATCATACTCTTGCATCTTGTGGCAGGCCATGTGTGCATCTGACAGCTGACTCAGGATATGTCCATTCCCTAGTTAAGCAAGCAAGAAGCCGTGTAGCTTGGTGGCGCACGTTGTGAAGGAAGCATGTCAAAATCTTCACCTTCCCCAAGCCTGCTGGGAGATGCCTGGAGTCTTAGGTGAATTGAATCTTGAAATATTTGTTGGCATTACATGGGACCTTTTATACACATTATATATAGGCTTTTATTTAAACTAATGACTGAAAATGTTGTGTAATAAAATAAACCACAAAATATGATTTATTATTTCCTTTCCATTATCATGGCCGGGACAAAAATGCTACCCTCTGCCTCTTGGGTCTTTAGCAAATTCAAGCTTTACTCTTTATTAAAAAGTGTCTTGTGACTTGAAAATCTCTTTACCTCACTCACTTTTCAGCGAGGGCTAGAAATGACTAGAAAACCATTGTGTGCTGTTGTAGAATTCAATTGTTGCCTCATTGTTGACCAGAAGGGATTGTCTTTAATTAGGTTAACAACTCACTATCACCCGTTGATTTTAAATTCAGCCCACCTATTCATGAGAACTCGTGCTTGTCGATGCAATATATTTCTCATCCAAGTCAATTAAACAACCCTGGGTTTCTTTAAAATGCCATAATATTCTGAGAAGAGCTAGGTTGTGACGTGGTAATGAAGGAGAACTGCAGGTAGGCGTTCGAAACGAATAGGTTTTATTACCTATGTACCTCGGTAGACCGTAACTCTACCGGTAGTAAATACTAGAGAAGTGGCGCTTTAGGGAATGCAGCCACAGAGCACCTCGGTGCTCTCACACGCAACAGGCAGACAATAACGAACGCAGAGACAAGACACATGAGGGATTAAATAAGCAGGCAATGAGCCGGGACCCGTCGATGTCCAGCGGCGGAGGAGGAGACGCCCGGATCACGTGCTCCTGGAGGGGACCACTCACCACCGGCCTGAGGAGAGACACATGAAAGGTCGGATTGATGCGGTACGAGGTAGGTAACTGCAACCGATACGATACCTCATTGACTCTCCTCAGGACTTTAAACGGCCCCACATACCGCGGGCTCAGCTT